>JAECUM010029258.1:0-32271 GCA_016617855.1 Megalonaias nervosa | reverse complement strand
CTTTGCATTTTCTTCATATATGACTAGGAATTTACACTATATGAATATTTGAAAATTATAAGTATGCATGTACAAGTTAAATACTAATCTATCACTTGAACAAAACGCCTTAAAATTATTTGTTTCAAGTATACAGATTAAATTCAAATGATGGTCTATTTTTATTATTTTTCCAACTCTGATTACCTGTATTCATACTTGTTAAATCAATCAAAATTGTTCCGTTTGGTCCAATAAATGGATATAATATTCAAAGGTCACCCAGACGTCGTTTACACCTCAGTCCTATATTTTTTATTTTCAACAAACCGGTCAATGTTCTTTAGGTGTATCAGACGTGGTTCCCCAACACCTGGTATCATTGGTCAACTGAGCAAAAACATGTCTTTATGAAAACAACAATACAAAAAAGCGACAGATACAGTGTACTCAAACTTCTGCATATTCAAGGCCATTTGCTTAGTTCGGTATTTACCTATGTCACCTTATGAGATAACAAACTAAGCGAAGACTGGTATTAATCGCAACATATTTCATTTCAGAGTTACGCAAAATGTTATGGCAAATCTTCCATACTCTTTCGTTCAATTTAACATTTGTGATGCAATTATGTTCAGTGGTTTCCTAATTTTGTCCTCAATGGAGCTAAAGATCTATTTTATACCATTTTTAAGTGTCATTCTAGAAACTTAGACTGGCAACAAAGAACGGATTTGCTCCCTTATATTTTTAATAGGAATAGTGGAGTTACTACCGAGATTTGCACATTACGTGATGTTGCGTCATGCTGGAAGTAGTGAGACATTGTACTGCAACAAAATTAACTGGGATGGGGCCCCGGGTGGTCATCTCACCTCTATCCGCGTGGGTTTAGTAACGCCCATCATCTTTTGTAAGATATCCACGGCTTAATCAGGTGACAACCTGCTTTGTTCACATAATTCTGTTAATGAAAATGCCAGTACAAGCTGAAAATGTCGTCTGAGGTATGAAATAAGATTTCTGAATTTTTTTTTCTTCTGAGAAACTGCATATATAGAAACCGTCATTTCGACAAAAGCCCTCGGAAAAGTTAGAGTCCAAAGTGTTATCATTATCATTTTCAACCCTTACAAATTACCCACTAGCTCAATTTTTATTCAAGAGTAAAGTAAGAAATTTACCTTCTAGCACTGCTTAAACCATTTTCGGACATCACACGCGTTCAAGCTTATTTTTAAGTAGGCATTTCACTGCTTTATTTTGAAAGACTTTTTTTAAAAATCGTTCGGCTTAACGTGCCATAAAGCACTTCTGGCATCTCGTTCATTTATTGCCTTGTCTGCTAGCATTTCACACTTGATCTGTTTCAGCTTTCTAATTGTTTTTCACGTCTAATTCTCATATTAAAGTGTAGTACTCATGAAGACATGCTTACAGGAATGAATACTGAAGGAGGATTTCGTGCCTTAGGGGCGCATGAAACTAATTATTTTCTGCCGAGGTAGGAGTTGAACAAAATTTATCATTCCTTTCCAACTCCTATTTCCTGTTTTCTTTATATTTTATAATATTTTTTTTTTTTGCCAAGCACTTAAAAGATGCCGGACAGATCAGAACTAAATGGATTGGAAAGGATCAGAAAGAGTCGGAAAGAACTGCTAAGTTTCATAGTACATTTGAAAATAATTGGTTTTCACTGGTAACTTCAACTTCCAGGCACGATAGGTCGGTTTACACCAAAGCCTAACAGAAGGACATTTCCTACTCAAAGATCAATAATTTACAAAGTTTACGCCTACTTTCAGCTCTCCGAAGAAGGAATGGAGTCCTAAGATTTAATGTAATGAAAAAAGGATGAAAGGCTATAATCACCCATGAAATGTTATACTTCGAACTAGAAGGTTCGCTGATAGATTAATCGAAATTGCTATCTCAGCGAAGTTCCTCGCATTAACCGAGTTCCATTATTTTTCTATCTGACGCAATGCATTTTAGAGTTTCATATTGGCATTAGCATTCAGATATTTATTAGTGTTTCTTGGATCAGAAGTTCTGCTATGAACTAAAATTTAATTTAAAACATCGAAATTATCATACACAGAGAAAAGTTTTACACATTACCTAAAAATGCACGTGGATTACTCAAGCGAAAACAACAAAAACTTAGTCCAGTAACAATTCATTTGAACGTATACTAGCTAGTGTGTTCATAATCGCCATGAACTCGAAAAGACAAGCAGTTGTCTTTTGACTTGACGCCAAGGTCAAGGAGGTCTAGTTTTCAAACTTTTAGTACAATAGTGGGGACATTTTGTAGTCGTATTAGCACCGTTTTCATTGGGGACAAATTACATATTGCAAATGGCGATTTAGGAAAACCCCGTGCCGATGTTATTATTTATTCAAGGTGTGTAATGATAACAGGATTATTTAGATGGTCACTACGGTTGGTACATTAACGGTATGATCTCCACCATTTTCCTTCATGTACTGTTACAAAGTGTTACAGTGTCTTAGTAAAATGTCCATTTCGATACCACCATCACTCAGAAGTAAGCAAAACAATATGTTGAAGATGGCCACAAAAGTCCACATAAGCAACTATACAGGTGTTATTTTAGCAATATTTTACATTTTAATTACATATGACAAAAAATATTTTAGTTAAAACCTTATGTAAATACGATTATACGTACGTGATGAGTAACGACAACACGATTTTCATCACAACTGCTGTGGCGACAAGATTGGGAGGTCATTTCCGCGCCATTTTCATCCGGTAACAACTATATATGATGAGAAGCCATGTGCCGAAAATGCCATGTCAGTATCACCATCTGTTCATGAGTAGTGGTGATAACAGGATTTTCAAAATTGTCGCTATGGCGGCAAAAGATGACCGGCCGTCAAAGAGGAGAGGCGAAAATAATTACCATGCTGAATGTCAGGTCGGTACCAAATTTAATCAGAACCATCTACATGTCATAAAACGTCGTTTAGTGAAAACCCTATGTTAGTATAAGCATCCATACAAGATAAAAACCAATAACATTTTCAAGATAGCTACCAAGGCAACCATGTTGGATGTCATGTCACCGCCATTCCATTTAGAAGCATTGATATATCACATCTGGCCTTAAAACCCCATTTCAATGCGAACGTCTTTTTAGAAAAGAACAAAAAACCAAATAAAACCCCAAAAGATACGACGTTTTTCAAGAAGACCACCATGGCAGCCAAGTTGACAGCCAGTTTGTCACCGTTGTTATCTTGGTCCATCTAGAGATTATTTCTTCATGAGAAAGATGGCTCCTTTGGAAGTAACATTGGACGTCATATCGCTATCATTTTCATTCAGTACCATATATATATATATATATATATATATATATATATATATATATATATATATATATATATATATATATATATATACACACACACACACACACACACACTTCTACTGAAAACTCCATGTCGATTCGATATGACTATCCGTTCAGAAGGATTAGTGACAACAATATTTTCACGTTAGCCGAAGTATTGGGCATTCTGGATGTTTCTGGTGCACTCATTTCATTTAGGACCAATTCGAACGCAGGATGAAACTGTGTGCCAAATTTAATGCTTTTTTGTACTTAGGAAGAGTTGTAATAACAAGCTTGTGAAATGTCATATAAAAGGCAATTACACAATCTCTGTTTTTGGTCTTTGACTAGCAGACCTAAAAACAAACAACAGCATACATCTCATATGAAAATCAATCAAATAAGCCAACAGATTTGCAACCAAGGTTTAGTTATGCAAAGACTAGATATTTCGGATACATAAGATCAATACGCTTCATTTGTTCTTACAGAATTAAAACACCGCATTGATCAAAAATGATTTGGACGATAATTCCGCACTAGCACGATAACTATGTACTAGCTGTAATCGTTGACGATTATTTTATAGTACTACATCTCCACTTATATCGCCAAATTTTAGAATGATTTCTGTTGCGACCGCGTAGGACGTGTCTTATTCTGGAAACCGATTACTCGTGACGCCATCATGTAGCTAAACCCGGGATAAAATCATTTATACGTAAGAATGTTTAGGTAGTAACCTGCAATTCGTTAAGTCTCTATTTTATTTTTAATGTCTGAGAAGTCGCAGTCACAATGAAAAACCTCTCCTCCACTGCATTTGGCAATTTACTAACCATTTATTGTTTCCTCTACATCATAAACCTTCCGAACACATGCCAACCAGAAATCAAATAAGACGCTAAAGGATCGACCATAATTTATTTATTTATTTATTTATTTATTTACTTCAAGGAGGAGTGGATTTAGCTTAAAGATGCTTTGTGTTCTTTTTTCTACAAACCAGAGCAAGAATATCTTTTTCAGGCTATCTTATTATTTTAAATCCCCGTCCCGCTCCTAATAATTTTGAAAAATAAGGAAAGTAGCATGTTTCAACTGATCAAATTTATAAGTATAAAGTTAAATCAATCCACGCATGTGTGTGTGTGTGTGTGTGTGTGTGTGTGTGTGAGAGAGAGAGAGAGAGAGAGAGAGAGAGAGAGAGAGAGAGAGAGAGATTTGGATTTTTAACGCAGCTTTAACAATTTTTAGACATATTGCTACGATGTCTGCAGTGTGGCAGTTTATAGCGATGTCTAGCACTGGGGCGTCATGCCGCAGACATGTAGCATGATGTCCCACCCAGTCCCATTATCCTGACATCCGAGGCAGACGCTCTAACCACTAGGCCACTGGAGCAGTCTAAATCTATCCAAATTTATTTTCTTTTGCACAAAATGAAACCTATCCAAACCTATGTTTTGCAAAAATAGTAGCCTTAAAAAATGAAGACGGTTAAAATCTGTAAAGCAAGGATTCTAAACCCGCTACCGGCATCTATAGTGAAGGCTGAATTACCAACATGAAACATATTCATCCTGATGCATTTCTGCTGCTTGAAGAATATATGAAGTATTATTATGAGTAATGTACATTTATCCGCAAATATGTAATCAGTTCTTCATATTTACAACCAATTATCGTTAAATGAGAAAAACGATTAGCACTTCGAAATCATACAAAAGCTTTTCTTTAATTGACATTTGATAAAAGTACCAATTCTTCCAAAGAACGAGGTTAATAATAGCAAATGAAACTGTGTAACGTGATCACAATGGTGTACTGGCTAATTTACACAAACAATCTATCCAACGAACATTTAAACAATGTGCCTAATTGCATGTAAACAATGTATCTATTATACACACCAACAACGTATCTATTATATACACCAACAACGTATCTATTATACACACCAACAACGTATCTAACATGCACCTAAACACTGTATCTAATATGCACTCCTGGTAAAGTATAAGGAATGAAGAGTGTATGTGCGTGCGTGTGCGTGCGTGCGTGCGTGTGTGTGTGTGTGTGATATTTTGGGTTTTAACGCAGCTTTAACAATTGTCCAGTTATATCGCTACGATGTCTGCAGTGTGGCAGTTTATAGTGATGTCTAGCACTGGGGCATCATGTCACAGACATGTAGCATCATGTCCCACCCAGTCACATTATCCTGACACCAGACCGACCGGTCCTAACACTAACCTCTTAGTGCTGAGCGCCAAGCGAGGCAGCTGCTTGTACGATTTTTATAAGTTTTTGGTATGGCTTGGCCGGAGTTCGAATATGCGACCTCCCCCATCCTAGGCGGATGCTCTAACTACTTAGGCCACCGGAGCGGTCATAAAGAAAACTGGAGTAAGTGCTAAAATGAGATGACACATGAACGTTTGTGCAGAAGACTGTCCCTCTGTAAATCAACAGTAATCTGCATTATTATATGCTCATTTTTTTCTCCATTACCTTTATACTGTCAGTATCGTGCAGTATTTTTCCGTATTTTTTCACATTGCACGACGTGGGTGTTTAAAAATAGTATTGTATATTAGCAACAAACTTGTAAACAGACAATGTAAGCTCACTGAGTACACGTATTAGCTTTTGGTTTATTAAATTTGTTTGTGGATCAACTAAACATGCTGTTTCGTCCATTTGAAAGTAGAAATGTGATAAAGTTAACGATATCCAGTCCATCATAAGCAGAAAAGCAAAATTGAGTTGAATCAACAGAAAAACACAATCCATCCATTCCAGACCAACTGGAAAAGATTTTTCAATGCGCATTCATTCAAAATATGACTCTAAATTTCAATTTTAAGTAGACCAAAACAAGAGTTCTTTTTAAAACTAATGTCGCGCGATGCAGTTCAAAGGTCGCTGGGCGGTGCTATGTACACATTGATGAGACTACGGTTGTGTATATATTTCGAAATATAGCATAAAATCAATTACTTTGTTTCTGATAGTGTTATTTATTATTAAGCCTTAGGTAGGAAAACCAAATGAATATATAATAAAATGGTTACTGCATTTGTATGGGAAAATATTAAGTCGATTTGGTGGGTGGGGGTGGCGGGAATAATGTTATACTCCCAAGGTTGTGTAGTATTACCCAGAAAAACACTCGTTCATATTTTCCCTAACAAATGCAGGAACCTTGAAGTACTCGGGCGACAAAGGCGAAGCAAGCTTCACCATACGTTATACATTTTCAACTGGTTATAACAGAACTTGTAAACAGGTCAGATTTAAGTGTTAATATTATGGAATTTGAGACAAATGAAAGGAGTCATAACCTGTTTTCATAAACAATTTATCAGCTTTCATAAAAAAAACAAAAAAACAACACAAATGAATTTACGGAGTCACTTTTGGTATATCTAGGTTTTCACCAGCAAATTTAAGTGCGAGGATGTGATATATGATTACGGCTTGAAGAGGAAAATCTCTCATTATAATTATGGATTTGTCAAGTGTTTTATTTATTTTGTACATGCGATAGTGATGAGGGTGTAGTAGATGCATCCCTCAACAAGTTTCGTGATTCCAGGTATAACAGGGCTTATGTAGTATGCAAAAGAAAAAAAACTGAGTTGAATGCAAAAAAATTCACCATGAATGTACAGGTAATGTACATGTTTGAACAAATTCATTCCTCTTAGCAAGCTCAGAATTACTGCCGAGGACCTTATAACAAAGAAAAAGAATTGCTGACATTATGTGCATCGTGCAACTGCTTAACCTCTATTAATTACATATGAGCTAAAGAGAGTATTTGCTTTTGTTTGTTTATTCTAAAAGTAGTCAACAGGCCTGGAAAGCATTGATAGCGTATTGTTCTCCCTAAAATTTTATTTTTAAACAAAATTGTAACTAGGGTGTTACAAAGAAGAACAAATAAAGAGCCTCGGCGGCTCTATGGTCAGTGTCTTGGGTTTGGGACTGAAAATGTGCGGGTTCGAATCCTACCATCTGATTCGTACAGATCGGCTACCGTGTTATGTCCCGCTGGGATGCAATTTACTCCTCAGCACTAAATAAACTTCATACATTTCTATGATGATGGACACCATGATTTATATAAATACGAAAGACCGTGAAATTTTTTTCAAACTCCGTTTGTAGCGAATTTGTTGGGGTTTTTTAAAGTTTGTCTTTAAGTAGAAACGGTGGTCATATATAACGACGAATGAGTTTCATTGGCATACACTTCAAAAGCCTTAACGTCAAGATCCCAGGACACTCTTGAATCTAAATTGATTAAGCTAGAAAGAGGGCACAATAACTAAATGCTGACTGACGCACAATAAACGCAAGGCCACACTTTAAGCTCATTTAGGCTAACGGCCAGGTGAGTTAATGAACCATTCAAAGTGCTTTTAGCAATTAAATAACCAGTTACTGCTTCATTTACGATGCTTCATATAATAGGTTTTTCGATACACTTTCGCGTCCTTATTTCAATGACGTACGTCACAATCAACTATTACGCAACAATATCAGATACTTCAAACAAGCGATTAGCAGAGACCAGTCATCTGCACTAAACCTAAACTGCTTCTACAGGATCCACTACTCGAACTATTATATCCATTAAACTACTGTTGTTACACCGCATGACACTACAAGTCTGCATGCAACTCGGAACCTCTCCACGCTTTAAACTACCATTTTTACACGTTTGTATGATACTCTGAACCTTCTCATGCCTTAAGTTTCTCTCAAATTATCAACTTTCTAAATTTACTTGTAATGACTATATTGTTTCTGTAATCACTATATTAAACAAGAAATGATACAAGTAAAACAAGTTTAAAAGAAAACTGTGCGTTTCTCGTTGACGGATGGGCTATTCAAAACGATCCTAAAACCTTAAGTATTTGACGCAATGGAATGATTGGGAAACGTGACAAGTACCCGAGTTTCTAATGTTTTGCTAAAGCTGTACATATTTTCTATTTTGCAATATCTTTATTATTATTATTATTATTATTATTATTATTATTATTATTATTATTATCTTCTACTCAGCATGTAATTCGTTTATTTTCTGTTGTTAAATTTAAAATATAGCTGACTAGTACACTGATGTTAAGCAAAGGGAACCGTATAGTTAGAAGAAACTAGCAATTCAATATAGATAGTAATTTTATAGATGTTGTGAAGTTTCTTGGGACGTTTTCTATAATAAAAAAGGTATTTTCACTGCTGAAACAACAAATAACTACTGATTCAATACTATATTACCTATTTGCGGCTATTCCCCAAAAGAATTATTTGCTTAATGGGACCGACAAATCTAATCCATAGTATTAATATTACTGGATAATATTAATATAGCTATTGATAACAAACCGAATGACCACCTAAAACTCCGTGGACCTATAAGAAAATCTCAAGGTGCTGTAATCTTATTCTTGTTGCCTATTTCATACAATGGTGCAACAATCAGGACATATATTTTCTTAAGACTGTTGAAGCCCTATTCAAAATTTTGTTCACTTATCTAAAATGGGTTTAGCTGTTAAGTTGTGTGCTCTCCTTCCCATTAATTGATATGGGTGTGGAATTATAAGGGGTTATATAGTGACATTCAGATTCTTTTCAAAATGCCCATTCCCATACAACATTCAGCTACTGAGGACCCAGGAGGCCGAGTGGTCTAAAGCGCCCGCCTTTACCAATCACTGCCATCTCACTTCTGTCCCCTTGGGCTCGAATATCAGACTCGGCCAATGTGGGTATTTGAGAAAGCTAACAGTAGCTTCCCGTGGGTCGGTGGCTCTTACTGGGCATTTCCCGGGTTCTTCTCACAATTTATACTGGCCGCCATATATATAGCCTATCTTGCGCTGTAAAATGGCGTTAGACCCAAAACAAGAACAATAACCTGTAAGCTACTGATACCATCCAGTGCAATGTAGGACAATATACTCATAAATACGAGACAAACTTAAGCCATATTTAACGAAAAACATACATGTATTTATTTCATCTTCAGCCCTTGCACCTCTAAAAATATCAACAGACAAACAGTGGAACCATCTGCTATGAATAGTTAAAATTACGCACACGAGTTATCATTGCGTCAAGCTATACATGCAATCGGTGTGAATCCTAGGGAAATAAGTCATTTTACGACACACCGTACCACGGTCTATAGTGAGTTCGTTTGATAAAAGATGAAGCTTTGAAATGAATTTATATCGGTCTGTAATCAGTTCGAGCAAATGGATAAACGTCGATAACTCACTCTTTTCCGTTGAAATTTAGATAATGTTTCGAAAGAATTATGGACAGCCCCAATACGTAAAGTATACAAACATTCAGTTTGCATGCGATTCAGTACAATTATGATGCATATCAAAACCCATTTAAAGTTGTTTTTATTTGGGGTTGGGTTTTTTTTGTTGGTTTTTGTTTGTTTGTTTGTTTTTTATTGTGTTTTTTCCATAATCTGGCTCTGAAAAATAGCAAAAATGTTCCAAAAAGCGTCCGATCCAGGAAGAAGCATGTTATATCGAACACAAAACTCCGTCAAAAAGGTCCATTAAAATGAAACTAATTGTTGCAAAACAAGTTCGGTAACTCCTCCTTCGTTCCTGTCATTTATTTCCGATCACGGCAACTACATCTTAATTAGATACAAAAGAATTTCTGGATGTAAATTATTTGAGGAGTCTCGTACCTTTATGTTTCAGTTCTTAATATGAGAATCGTAGTGCAACAAATGACATCTACAACTCCTAATCTACATGAAGTTCAAATGTGTTCATGAAACACGAATTCAAAACCACTAAACCCGAAAGCGAACACAAATGCGGAATTTAACCGAACGGACTTAAAACATACGTACCTGTCGAAAAGGATAACACCATATACAAAAACTGTCATTAAAATGATCGGTGACTCTCATCTTTAAATTTATTTCAGGAGATCTCATACTAAAATCACAAACGCTTTTGACCGAATGCGACATACTTTCATAAAGTAAAAGTCTTTGACTTCAGAGTTTCGGTGGAGCGAAAAAACAGAGGAATATGGAGTCTAATGTCTGAAACAGAAAATAAATCATTTTAAACATAAATAACTGTACTCCAAATCAAATAATGACTGGCGGACAATGGAACTATTCCGATGACAGAAAGAGTCGTGTAAATATGTAAGCCGAGACGATCCGTCGGGCCAGAAAACCGGATGAGCCTTTATATTAAAATGACCGTACATATTTACAGTCTTTTGTAATGTTTGCATCGCTTTAGACGGAGATTGTATCGTTTGCAGTAATGAACTTGAACAACTCGCAAATGCAGGACGACTTGGGAACAAGACAGTTATTTCCTTACACGAGTTAACTGCATTAATGTCTGAAATATCAATTGCAATTTTTCTGTAACAGTCGGTGTGCTTCTAAGTGAGAAGAGATTGCGTTAATTTCATTCGGAATGACACACATGTATCCAGACTCTTTAAATCTTGTAGACAGATACAACAACTATCGGCTAATAGGTTCCATGCAGTCAACGGAATGTAATAAACGTTGGCACATGTTTATGTTTGTATACGTCATACGAAACGCATAGCTTGATGTAACATTTTTCTCTATTACGTTACATGATTATAACAATAACAACTCTTTGTTTGATTCACTTATCTCCAATTATACAGTGGGTCAGGAACTGTGTTAATGGTAATAGGAAATACGAGTAATTATTTGCAGTTAACTGATTTGTATTACTGTTTCTTGACGATACTAAGCATTAACACACAGACTCTTAATGAGGCCACATATGAAATCTGCTGATTGGGAAGGACATTAATTTGTACAAATATCCCATTTTATGGGGGAGACGTTCCTTGGTAGAAGAGAAAGACACAAGTTTTCTTATACTTGAAAGTCCGCAAGTTCTCCAAGTAAACGTCTTTGTTTTCTCAAACAATCTACGACACAGAGCTAAAAGTTCTTAATTTGTAACACTTTGCACAAGCACGAGTAATTTTCTCATTCAGTCAATTCCTCTCTCTCTCTCTCTCTCTCTCTCTCTCTCTCTCTCTCTCTCTCTCTATATATATATATATATATATATATATATATAAAGCGCACGTTTCATGGTTTATAAATTTTTAAATTTCGATATTTTTCAATTCAACCCAGATTTATGACATCAATTAACTTTAATTTAAAAAGTGGGGGGGGTCTACAGAGTAAAATTAGAATGCATGTACTTTATGTTATTTATTTTTTTAAAATTGGTGTAATTTCTGGAAACTACAGCTGCGTTACCTATTCTATCAAAGCATGTATGGTCATCTATTTTAAAGTTTATGGTAATTTTGTTTTGCCTAATTAAATTTTCTTTGCATCGACTGTTTATATTTTGATCACAAAAGGAAAATCAAAATAAGAACTTGTCTCGTGATATCAAAGGAACACGTCGACATGAACTCACAAGCTTAAACACCGGAATTGAGGTATTTAGCTATAAAAGTCTACCTAATTACATTCTCTCTTTTTATTATACTTTTTATTAAATTTAATTTTCAGCGTTGTAATATATTTTATCAACCTGGATTTTACTATATAGATTTTAGATCTTGATATAATAATGTAATCAAAGACAACATAGTTACACGTGTAATTATATTACATTATATTATATTATGTATATTTTAAAATTTGGATAAGTGTTTAAATTTATTCACCAGCATACTTAATTTATACGTCGATTTTTGATCATGATCTAATAAGGGTAAGGGTTTACGTTGTTGTTGTTGTTGTTATAGGGTTTAACGCCATTTTTCAGCACTAGATAGGCTATACATGGCGGCCAGTATTAAAGGTGGAGGAAGAACCCTGGAAAACCCCGGGAAGAACCACCGACCCACGAGAAGCTACTGGCAGGCTTTCTCACGTACCCACGTTAGCCGAGTCTGGACTCGAACTCACGCAGACAGAGGTGAAGGGTTTACGTATTTTCACTAATTACATTAATAAAAAACATGTAGTTTCTTTAATTAGATCATTTTTATTGTGAAATTTAATTTTTAATTTAAATCTGTATTGCTGGATTCAACAATAGTATACATAAAGAGATATGAAAAAATTCTTCTAATATAGTGAAAATTGTAAAAAAAAAAAAAAAAAAAAAAAAAAAAAAAAAATTTCCTTGGGAGGATAGCAAGTCGCTCTCACAAAGCAGTAATGAGCGGACTATGAAAGTTTGTTGATTAAAATCTGCCCAAGTACAAACTGACACTTATTTGCATGCCCAATAAACCATAGCATAATGATATAAATGACCGACCAGAAAACAAGATATCACACATGCGTAAAAACGCTGACGCGTATTTCTGACACGAGATTTAGAGTCACTTTCTGTCCTTATTATGAAAAAGAAATCTTCCAAATGCAAGCTTCATGACTGACTATGGCATTTCATTTTCTTTTTGTTCAAATTAATGACTTTATACGCGAACTATGCAGTAATAATTGTCACTGAATTTTCAAAGTCCTGACACGTGTTCGCATAGATTGCCTTGAGATGGCAGCAAACACAGAGGGCTTTATTTTTTGAAACTGCATTAAAGTCCAACTCTGATGATCAGCTATCAGGGGAGTGATTACATAAACACATACCATCATGCATAAAAATGAGATTGAAATAGAAGTGTACGGTTCATATAACAAAAGACAAATCCATTAAAGAAATGAAAGTACGTGCTTTAAAAGCGTTTCTTATAACTATATCAGTAAACAATTTTGTTAATGTCGGGACAAGTTAAGAACCTCTTTTATAAATAAAAAAAAGATGCATTTCAATAACAATTCGAAAGAAACTTTATTCTAATAGTTGAAATTTTCAGATTCGTTCCAGAGACAAATAGATATGTGTGCAAACACTGACTTTTATCTCATTACTACCTTCTATGCAATGCTCCTAACGGCAAACACTGGCTTTTACCTCATTACTACCTTCTATGCAAAACACCTTACTGTAAACAATGGATTTTATCTCATTACTAACTTCTCAACAATACTCCTTACAGCAAGCAATCCGCTTTTATCTCATTACTACCTTCTCAACAATACTCCTTACAGCAAACAATGGCTTTTCTCTCATTATTACCTTGTCAACAATACTCCTTACAGCACACAATGGCCTTTATCTCATTACTACCCTCTCAACAATACTCCTTACAGCATACAATGGCTTTAATCTCATTACTGCCTTCTTAACAATACTCCTTACAGCAAACAATGACTTTATCTCATTACTACCTTCTCATCAATACTCCATACAGCAAACAATGACATTTGTCTCATTGCTACCTTCTCTACAATACTTCTTACAGAAAAGAAAAGCTTTTGTCTCATTATTGCCTTCTCAACAATACTCCCTACAGCAAACAATGGCTTTATCTCATTACTACCTTCTCAACAATACTCCATACAGCAAACAATGTTTTTTTTATATCTCATTACTACCTTCTCATTAATACCTTCTCAACAATACTCATTACAGTAAACAATGGCTTTATCTCATTACTACTTTCTCAACAATACTTCTTACAGCGAACAATAACTTCTGTCTCATTACTACCTTCTCTACCATACTACTTACAGCAAAAAATGGCTTTTGTCTCATTACTGCCTTCTCAACAATGTTCCTTACAGCAAACAATGGCTTTTGTCTCATTACTACCTTCTCAACAATACTCCTTACAGCACACAATGGCCTTTATCTCATTATTGCCTTCTCAACAATACTCCTTACAGCAAACAATGGCTTTTGTCTCATTATTACCTTGTCAACAATACTCCATACAGCAAACAATGGTTTTTATCTCATTACTACCTTCTCATTACTACCTTCTCAACAATACTCCTTACAGCGAACAATAACTTTTGTCTCATTACTACCTTCTCTACCATACTACTTACAGCAAAAATTGGCCTTTGTCTCATTACTGCCTTCTCAACAAAGTCCTTATGGCAAACAATGGCTTTTGTCTCATTATTACCTTCTCAACAAAACTCCATACAGCACACAATGGCCTTTATCTCATTACTACCTTCTCAACAATACTCCCTACAGCATACAATGGCTTTCATCTCATTACTGCCTTCTTAACAATACTCTTACAGCACACAATGGCTTTATCTCATTACTATCTTCTCAACAATACTCCTTACAGCAAACAATGGCTTTATCTCATTACTACCTTCTCATCAATACTCCATACAGCAAATAATGACTTTTGTCTCATTACTACCTTCTCTACAATACTTCTTACAGCAACAAAATGGCTTTTGTCTCATTATTGCCTTCTCAACAATACTCCTTACAGCGAACAAAAACTTTTGTCTCATTACTACCTCTCTACCATACTACTTACAGCAAAAAATGGCTTTTGTCTCATTACTGCCTTCTCAACAATGCTCCTTACGGCAAACAATGGCTTTTGTCTCATTATTGCCTTCTCAACAATACTCCATATAACAAACTATGGTTTCTATCTCATTACTACCTTCTCAACAATACTCCTTACAGCAAACAATGGCTTTATCTCATTACTACCTTCTCAACAATACTCCTTACAGCGAACATTGACTTTTGTCTCATTACTACCTTCTCAACAACACTCCTTACAGCAAAAAATGGCTTTTGTCTCATTATTGCCTTCTCAACGATATTCCTTACAGCAAACAATGCTTTTTATCTCATTACTACCTTCTCAACAATTCTCCATACAACAATGGCTTTTGTCTCATTACTACCTTTTCAACAATACTCCATACAGCAAACAATGGCTTTTGTCTCATTACTACCTTCTCAACAATACTCCATACAGCAAACAATCGCTTTTGTCTCATTACTACCTTCTCAAGAATACTCCTTACAGCAAACAATGGCTTTTCTCTCATTACTACCTTCTCAACAATACTCCATACAGCAAACAATGGCTTTATCTCATTACTACCTTCTCAACAATACTCCTAACAGTAAACAATGACTATTGTCAAATTACTACCTTCTGTACAATGCTCCTTACAGCCAAAAAAAAAAAAAGACTTCTGTCTCATTACTACCTTCTCAACAATACTCCATACAGCAAACAATGTTTTTTTATATCTCATTACTACCTTCTTATTACTACCTTCTCAACAATACTCCATACTGCAAACATTGGTTTTTATCTCATTACTACCTTCTCAAAAATACTCCTTACAGCAAACAATGGCTTTTATTTCATTACTATCTTCTCAACAATACTCCTTACAGCAAACAATGGCTTTATCTCATTACTACCGTCTCAACAATACTCCTTACAGCAAACAATGGTTTTTGTCTCATTACTATCTTCTCTACAATGCTCCTTACAGCAAAAAAATGGCTTTTGCCTCATTACTGCCTTCTCAAAAATACTCCTTACAGCAAAAAATGGCTTCGGTATCATTACTACCTTCTATACAATACTCCTTACAGCAAACAATGTATTTTATCTCATGACTGCCTTCTCTACAATACTCCTTACAGCATACAATGGCTCTTGTTTCATTACTACCTTCCATGCAATACTCCTTACAGCGAACAATGACTTTTATCTCATTACTATCTTCTCAACAATACTCCTTACAGCAAATACTGACTTGCATCATTACTACCTTCCCTTAAGTTGGCCTGTCAAAATACGAAGGAATTATATCTGGCTTTTATATTTTTGAAAGCTCACTTGCATAAACGTGAGACAAACATATCACGATTCGACAAATAATGATGCTAATACTACTCCGTAATCATGCACGTGAAGCTTAATTTAAAAAAAACCAAAACAAATACATATCAAGCTGCTGGCAAGATATGTAGGTTTTCTTTCATGCCATTAGATCTAAAATGTCCAGAACTCTCGATCTGTTCGATTAGCTGTTAGGTTTCATCTTCCTTCTCTTTCCTTAACGTTCCTGACAATCGCAAAATGAGATTGTTTCACACTTCGCTTAGTATTGGGACTGACATCAGGAGTACAGCTTTGTATATAATTGATAACACAATAGGTCGATATGTCAAACTTTCCAGTGACTGTAATTATCGTTATGTCGTTTGTTGTCAAGAGAAGGTGAGACTGGAGAGAAAATAGAATAACTTTAACAAATAAATCAAATCTTTTTCAAACTCTTCATCACAACAGCATCATCTAACTCCTCTTTGAAAACCAACTGAACTGAAAACTGACGATGAATATATACCATCGTGTCATCAAAGACTAAATTCGTATATGTAATGAAAAATATGATGGATGCCTCTCTCTCTCTCTCTCTCTCTCTCTCTCTCTCTCTCTCTCTCTCTTTTTATTTGTTTCATTGCTTGTCTTGTCAGAACTGAAGGCTTGCTTCACCATATTTATTATTGTAAGCACTGTCATTAACAGTGAAAATTTGATGTACATGTAGCCAAAGATATGCATTTCCAAAATACTCATTTGAAAACCTTTCAGAAACTTAAAGCAAAATAAAGTAAAACAAAAAAGCATAAAAAAGGAAAGAAAAAATAACGACACCATAAAACGGGACACAAGTAAAACCTTCTAGAGCATCTTCACTGGATTAGCCTACAATTATTCACTACAATTATTTGGAAGTTTCGGAATGAAATGATGATGACCATTAATCACATGACTTCTTATAACACTCCCTATTGATTTTTCTACCTCAAAGGTTGCCTAGAAACGCACTAGTGAAAATAGTAAATCTGTAATGCGCTTATATGCTAACTAATCGTTTAGCCTATAAAGGTTACGATAAAAAGTTTCAAGCTGCATGTGATGATGTTTGATGACAAGAATGTTTCTACCTGTTGACTTCTCAAAATACCCACTTTCAAACACTTCATCAGGACAATTGCTCAAAATTGCTCTATAGGAAACAAGTAAAATCTTACAGCGTATGTACACTATCCACCTATTTAACCTGACAAGTTTCAATAAAATACTCCAAGCAATATCAAAGAATAAGTCATGACCAACTGAAGTCCACTAAATACCTCCTTTTCTGAATTGTTTCCAGAAATGACTCAAAAAGTTTATCAGAGGAAAAAAGTAACGCCTTCTGTTCAGCTACGTAACGCTTTCTGTTCATTTATATCAACCATATATTTTCCTACAAAGTTTCCATAAAATCCTCCACTGAGTGTGGAAGAAGAGTCGATGACAATCTGAATTCCTAGCATACTCCTTTTTTTCGAAAATGTTTATTAAATTTCAACAAAAAAAATTAGCTGGGACCCTCGGTCTCCAAGTGGCATAATGTGCTCGCCTTTGCAGATCACTGACATCTCGCCTCTGTCCACGTGGGTTCGTGTCTCGACTCGGCCAATGAGGGTGTTTGAGAAAGCTTTTCAGTAGCTTCCCGTGGGTCGGTGCTTCTTACCGGGGTTTTCCTGGATTATTCCCCCACCAAATATACTGTCTATCATATAATGTGCTGAAAAATGACGTTAAACCCAACAAAACAAAACCAAATCCAAAACGACCAAAAGAAAACACGATCATTCTTACTGGGCATTAACTTCAAACAGACACTTAGCCTACAAAGGTTCAATAAAATCCTTCATGAAGTGTCGTTGGTGCTACGACGATGAACTAAATTATCAAAATAATTCATTTTTAAAAAGTTTCCTACAATCTTCTGAGAGTAAAAAAAAAAAAAAAGAAACACATAACTGCGCATCTACACATTCCACATATCAAGCCTACAAGGTTTTAATAGAATTCCTCCAACAGGTGTGGAAGGAGATGCCATAAAAGGATATATCACTAACGGACAGACCGTATGGGTACAGCCACAATATCCCCTGTCTTCCTTGAAGGTAGAGGATAATGCAATTATTTAAGCAGTGTCAGAGAACAAGTTGTAACAAGTTTAATACTCAAAATACCTACCGTTCTGGACAACTCTGCAAAAACATTCTCAACAAATGTAAAGGCAGAACATTACAGCGTATCTACACGAATCAAATATCTAGGAAACACAGTGATAAAAAAAATCTTCTAAGCAGAGAGGGAGAAAAAGCAATGTCAAACTGAATTCCAAAATAAAATTTCTTTTAAACTTTTTCATGGTAAAAAAATTAAATATGGGCCAAGGAAGTAAACTGTTATTGCTCATCTATACCAACAAAAATATACCCTGTAGGAGGATGAGTGATGACAAAAATTATCGCAAAATATAACCTTTTGATGATCTGCTTGAAGAAATTTTACAAAATATTAGCCAGAGGAAACAAGTAAAACTTTACTGATGATGTACACCAAACACCTGTCTAACCACCAAACGAAATCCTGGTTTGCACATTCTATCATGTATCTAGACACCAAAGTAAAGCCTGGTTTTCACATTGTATCACGTATCTAGACACCAAAGTAAAGCCTGGTTTGCACACTGTATCACGTATCTAGACACCAAAGTAAAGCCTGGTTTGCACATTGTATCACGTATCTAGACACCAAAGTAAAGCCTGGTTTGCACATTGTATCACGTATCTAGACACCAAAGTAAAGCCTGGTTTGCACATTGTATCACGTATCTAGACACCAAAGTAAAACCTGGTTTGCACATTGTATCACGTATCTAGACACCAAAGTAAAGCCTGGTTGCACATTGTAACACGTATCTAGACACCAAAGTAAAACCTGGTTTGCACATTGTATCACGTATCTAGACACCAAAGTAAAGACTGGTTTACACATCGGCACCAAACAAATATCTGGCCACCCTAGTAAAGCCTGGTTTGCACATCGGCACCAAAAAACTATCTGAGACCAAAATAAAGCCTGGTTTACATATCGGCGCCAAAAAAAAAAAAAAAGATCTGGACACCAAAGTAAAGCCCGGTTTGCACATCGGCACAAAATAAAATATCTGGACACCAAAGTAAAGACTGGTTTACACATCGGTACCAAACAAATATCTGTCCACCCTAGTAAAACCTGGTGTGCACATCGGCACCAAAAAAAAAAAAAAACATATCTGGAAACCAAAGTAAATCCAGGTTTGCAAATCGACACCAAGCACATATTTTGTGAACTAACAATAGCCTTAATGCACATCGACACCGAACAGATATCTAGCGAACACAGTTTAAATGAAGTCTTCTAAAAATTTATTGGAGACAAGAAACTATGACCAACTCAATTCCGAAAGTTCACTATTTTGATACATTTTCAAGAAATTTCACTAAGAGCTGTCCAGAGTACAACAAACAAATTTGGTGCTTTTTTCCTCCCCTGAGCACTGTGGTTAGATCGTCAACTGTAAATATTGATGAACTTTTGATGTGCACCTATCGATTGAGCTACATAATTACATGGCGAACATAGAAAGTACCGGTAACCAAGTTTCAGGTCTCTATCTCAAAGGACATTAGAGTAAAACTGCAGAACTAGGGAATGGCCTTGCCTTCAATTACAAAACCTTGACTGTAATACAAGATATGCCATTAGATAAAGTACTATAAGTGTACAATGGTTCATTCTTGAAACTCACGCAGATTTTAAGATATAAAGCAGAAATAAAGGCAACTATATAATGTATACGACTAGCCTTGACCCTGAAGATATAAACACCAAATGTGAAATGCGACATTGTCTTCTGGTGACAATGTACATTCATTTATCTTAAACATCTCATTAGTTCCATAACGGCAGAGCACATGCTTCTAAAAGCTAACATACTGGCCTGTCACCTTGACTTTGAAGATAGGACCCCACCCCAACCCCCAATATGCTACATGCAAAATGCAGCAAGTTTCATCATTTGATATCAAATGGCTCAATTGTTATATTTTGGTAAAGGAAAGGATAAAGGAAAACTTATGACTCAGTGCTGATTCGTGGTCTTGACTTTGATGATAGAACCCCAATGTGATAAACGAAACACCTGCTAATAAAAATGTGTAAGTATACCAACATTTGTCTCTTAATCACAAATGGCTCTTTAATTATCAGTCGGAAAGGAAAGTGTAATGGATATCCGAAAACACTTGGCTATGGTCATTCCAATAAATATACGACATGGATGCCATGGGAGTTACATAATACACTTTAAAACGATAATCTGTAAGTATACACAGGTTCATTCCTGATGCTGACAGGGCTCTAACGTTATAGAGCCAAATGAAAAGCGCGATGGAAAACGTAAAACATTCACTTGTTATCATAACCTTGAATGTGGTATGCGACGCGTGTTTTAATGACGGTTCGTAAATATATCTAGTATCATCCCTTAGATTCACACAGCTCTACCGTTAGAGATAAGAATAAAAAGTGCGAGGAAAAAAATACAATATTGAACTGTGACTTTGACCTTGAAAATAGGACCCCAAGTGATGTAAGCGACACACGTAATTACGACGCATAGGTATACCGAGTTTCATTCCTTGGTTTTAAAATAGTTGTTGTTGTTGTAAGGTTTAACGCCATTTTTTCAGCACAAGATAGGCTATACATGGTGACCAAATAGACTATATATGGTGGCCAGTATAAATAGTGAAGGAAGAACCCAGGAAAACCCCGGAAAGATCCACCGACCCACGAGAAGCTACTAGCAAGCTTTCTCACATACCCACATTGGCCGAACCCGAGACTCGAACCCACGCAGGTTTTAAAATGGACTAAACGTTATAACGCGCAAGGTGAAGTGCGAAAACTTTAAATACTGGGCCGACAAGACGAGACAGGACCCCACATGAGGTATACGACGAACTTTCTACTGATGATATAACAAAATGTGAACTTCATATCATAATCCTAAAGGAGTTTAATGCTATACAGCGGAAGCGAAAGTGTGACAGTCAGACGGGCGGATGGAAACGCAGATACTATGTACCCCACTTTTCGCAAAAGGCGAGCAACGCAAATTAAAACCCAGCTGTACCTGTACAATAAATAATACATTGTTTGGGGATTTTTTAACGTGGCTTTAACCGTTTAGGTGGCGCTCTACAGTTTCGTATTTTGCATAGGGTTAGAATTTTAAAGAAAAAGACTTCCTCCCGGTTTCCTTACTAGTTATACTGGCTATTTAAAAAAGACCTTGTATATCTTAGGTGTTGTTCAAAGAACCTTCAATTCCCTTTATTTTGGTGTATGATTGATGGGTGTAATATGGGTTATAGAGTATACAGCTTGGCCTTACCCCAGATGTGCACCTTTCAAAAAGTGCTAGCTCCATTTGGTCATTTTCACTTCCGGAACTTCAAAGGCAAATTGTAAAAAAAAGAGCCGATAACTTTTTTTACATTTTATATATTTGGTAATTCATTCATTGCACTTTCAGAAGCTGGTATTGTCTAGTCTGGCAAAATTCATTTTCCCTATTTTAAAAGCTACTAAGGATAGTGTACTTTAGACAAATTCAGGCTGATTTTTGGAGCACAAGGGAGCAGTTATTTTAGTTAGCAGTGTGCTAAGATCATTTACAATTTTCAAAAGTACAATATCCAAAGAAATGTCAGCCACATTACATCAAAGTAGCATAGAGGTATACCAACATTCTCTCCACTGTGCATGTTTTAAATGCAAACAACTTCACCATACATACATCACTCTCTCAAAAGTACATAATAACTGGTGAACGCCCCCTTGAGTATATTGTTACGATGTCTGCAGTGTGGCAGTTTATAGTGATGTCTAGCAATGGGCATCATGCCGCAGACATGTGGCATTATGTCCAATCCAGTTACATTATCCTGACACCAGGACGATCAGACCTAACACTAACCTCTTAATGTTGACCGCCAAGAGAGGCAACTGCTAGCACCATTTTTAAAAGTCTCTGGTATGACTCGGCGGGGGTTCGAACCCGTGACCTCCCGGAATCGGGTCGAATGCTCAAGCCACTTGGGACACCGGTGCTTCAATAAACAATATCTAGCCTACACAGTTTGAACAAATACTCCAAGCACTCCAAAATTACTATAGTGTGTACATTTTGCAAGAAAGTTACCACTAAATAGACAAGAGTTAAATAGTAAAACCTTATTGTGCATCTGCACCAACCATATATCTAGTTTATAAAGTGTCTATAAAACCTCCAAGCGTTTGGGAGGAGATACTGTAAGCGAGGTTAAGCTTTGCCAAGAACGCACTGAGGAACCTACGGATAGACTGACGCGCAAGGAAAACGATATCCTGATTCGTCGCTGAAGTTTCGGGATAATGGAACAATGATACTGACAAATCCCCATAAGAGTTTCAATCGCCATCGATTCCAGTTAAAAATGAACTAAATGCTTTGTCAAACAAAGCACAACAGTCTCTACTGGGTTCTTCACCTCATTAACGAAAAATAAAAACCGCAGATCATATGACAACAAAATTCAGAGTGGAAAGGTTTAACAAATAATCCGCCCAGGTTCGAAGTTTCAAAACTACATTGAGACAAGGAATGTAGAAAGCAAAGGATTTTAGATACCCTGTAGGAAATACAACGCGATGTAAAGCTTGGCACAATTACGCAAACGACTAGGTTTATGCACTTTTGGAATGGAATTGTGGTATTTTTTTCATCAATTTCATTACGTACATAACCAAGATGCATTAATTACGACCATAACAGTTAAAACACCGATCAAATTGAGCAATAATGAGAATTTAGCAAAGCCAATCAAGTAAAAGTTTTTTTTTTTTTAAATGATGCATCTGATAATACATGAGGTCCTTCTCAAAACTGAGTAAAACATTTTATACTTGTAGATGACTAACTACACAAAGACAAATATAAAGAATTGCATTCAAAAGAATTATTGACGAGATTAATACACACCAAGAATTTTCTGTGCCAAAACCACTGTGTGACATGGAATGAAAACATGGTTTTACTTATGTAACACGACATTTATAAATATTCAGTTTCCTCCGATAACCACGATTTCACCGTACATAGCTTTATTCAAAAAGTTGTCGCAGTTTGCACGTAACCGAAATAGAAGATAACTTTTATGCAAATGTTTATGGTTGGGTGTTGTAGAATCAATTGGTGTTTAAAACAATATAAAACGCAATTGTAAGACTAGATACATATTCTTTCTTACGTTTATCTCATGGAATATGTCACCTTTATTTCTAACACACACACACACACACACACACACACACACACACCAAGTAGTATATCCAATCTATCCGACATCCGATATCCAATTTATCTGACATGAACATTGTCTTACTTCTTTCAGATGAAATGTTTTTGTTGTTTTTTTTAATTTCGAAAAATGACTTGAAAATGGGAAACCATTTTCGTCGTATAAATTTGCATTACCAATCCTCCGAGAATGGGGTGTATACTATGTTTTCTTGATGAGGTCTGAAACTAAAGCTTTCTAATCAAGCGAGATCTTATCTTTAAATTGCTTGTGTCTCTGAAATGCATCGAATCCACACATCTGGCTTAATCAATGGGGGTTTTATTAGCTATATATCTCAACCGACAAAAGAGATCAGGCTCTCTCAGGTTGGGTTTGTGTAGCTTTTTTGATCTCAACACACGGAATAAATTTTGTCATATCAGGTTTTAAAAAGATAGATTATGTACAAAAAAGGTCACAGACTTTATTCAAAACTTGATTCACAAACATGTAATGAATTTGTTACCTTGAGCTGACGTATAGTACGTTATGGTTTCTTCCCCACCCACTTACTCACCCCCGATAAATTGTAATAAATTGTGGCTATTTACACATTAATCATAATAACCACCACAAATTCTGAAACAGTTGACCAACATGGGCCTGATCGCTTAGATGACTGACATCTGCCTAGGAGTCATATGCAAAAGAAGATAGCCAAGAAATCTGGGTCGTCAGGATGATATTTGTGTTGACATTTTTGCCAGTTGCTCTAGAATACGTTATGGAACTAAATGCATGAATACTGCCGCTAAGCTGCTAGACAAATTCTGCTCAGCGGTTGTTTTCTTTCTTTCGTCCTTTCTTCCTTTCCTTTTTACAGTTGTTTAAATGTTTAACTGCTTAACTTTAAATACGACAACCATATTTTACGGCCAAAAGCAATCTTTTGTATAAATTTGAAAGCCATACATGCCTGGATGCTTTCCATTAAGTTGTTCTTCCAATTTTATGCAGTATGTTTGAGTAGTCGTTCAATGATTTTTATGTTTCTGGTAACGGTGGACAAATCTGATGGCGAATCGGCATAATACAAAAAAAAATGAAATGCATTTATATCAGGATGCTTTTTTTTGTCAAGCTTAGTTAAATTTTTATTTATTCTGGAAAAGAAGGTCGATTAGTGATGGGGTTTTGTATTTTATTTTAATCTATTTTAAATATGTTACGACGCTATGGTCTTAAACAAAGTAATATAAATGAGCGAAAACCAAGAAGTTTTGTAAAATTTAACAAATAATTTATTTCCAAAGATACAAAGTGAAAATGTAAAAAAGAACTTATGTATTTTGAATACAAACCCAAATAGTCATAGAATGTCTAACACAAGTCTTAATGAATCAAGTTCTGAATAAACTTTAGTAGTATTTCAATTAAAAGCCATCGCTGTAGGTGTTGATGCGTCAATAGTGGCCTGTAGTCTCGAATGTACTAATGTACTAATGGCCTGAAGAGTAATGATGTGCCGACAGCCTTCTGATGAATCGCAATAATATAATCCAAGAAGTTCTTGTCTGAATTCACTATAATTCCAATTTAATGTCTCTGTCAAAGAATATTATTTATGAGATCTTTATATTTCCGATGAATAAATAGTTTGAATAAATAAATTCCAGCCCAAATGAAATAATGCACACAAGAATAAGACTGATTTATGCTTCAGATGTTACCGCAGGAATAAATAATTTTCCAAGTAAAAAAAACTTCTACTTGACCTAGGTCACAGTTAGCATTTCTAAAAAAAAGACATTACTTAATGGAAACTTTAATTCCAGAAGATTATCTTACTAAAATTATAAAACAGAACATTATAAACATCAGGTAGGCTAGGTATTTTATGGGGGAATTACAATAACCATGACCAAGACTCTAATAAATATGTTTGCTTCTATTGATAATGATCCTAATATTTAACCCACATTAAAAGAGAAAATATTAGCCATGCATAATTTGTTTACTAAATCAAATCATCATCAGTGTCTCCAGTCAGGAATACAGTGAACTTGATTTTGGAGAAATTCAAGTTCAAAATACAATTAAATATAACACAGTCCTGGAGGAAAAAAATTAAAAATTTAAACGAACTAAATATACATAACAGGTAACGGTGGCCATATTTGATGGCGGATCAGCATCATTTGCATAAACATGAATGGTCTTCATGCCAAGATGCTTTCTATCATGCTTTGATCAAATTCTGTCAAGCAGTTTTGGAGAAAAAGTTCAAAATGTTTTCTATTTTTCTTATAAACGGTGGCTACATTTGTTGGCGGATCAGCACGATCATCATTTGTATTAACTTGAAACACCTCTATGCCAGCAGGCTCTGAGCCAAGTTTAGAATTTAAATGGGTCTGGCGATTTATTTATTCATTTACTTTTCATTAAAAGAATAAGCTGAATATAGCAATTGTTCACGTAAGCTTGGCCATAATGGAAGCTCACTTCGCCTTACGGAACCGCTCCGGTGGCCTAGTGGTTAAAGCATCCGCCTCAGATATGGGAAGTCGCCGGTTCGAAACCTGGCTGAGTCATACCAAAGACTTATAAAAATGTACTAACAGCTGCCTCGCTTGGCCTCAGCATTAAGAGGTAGTTTTAGGACTGGTCGGCCTGGTGTCAAGATAACATGACTGGGTGGGACAACATGCTACATCTCTGCGGCATGATGCCCAATGCTAGACATCACTGTAAACTGCCACACTGCAGACATCGTAGCGATATGACTCAATAATTGTTAAAACTTCTTTAAAAATCCAAATCACACACACACACACACACACACACACACACACACACACACACAAACACTGGCCTTACGGTCTGGCAAGCTATGAAATGATGCTACATTTTAGATGTGCGTGCATGATGACATATTTAATATAAGTAAACTGTTGCATTTCTTCATGCATATGTTTTATTGTCAAAGGTTTTGGGACCAAACTTTGCCCTCACTGTAGAGGCAATGATTTCAGCGCTATTACTACCGCTAGAGTACGACTCCAACATTTATTTGGAGATATATATCAAGTACATAAAACGAGTGAAAACTCTATAAATTTAGTCTTCCCCTATTGCCAGTTCCTACATTAGAAATATTGTTTTAGTGTAAATGACAACTAATTCCATTCCCGTTGACCATATTGTTATTATTTTGTCAAATTTACTATGCATTTGCTGTAAAACCCAAAACATGCTTACATCATGTGCTCGATTTACCTAAGTTTTAATAAGATGAAACTGATATGAAACGCGGCTTTTTTTTTATTTCAACTGCTAAAACACAGTCGGTGAAATCCTGCAGTTTCGATTAAGTAGTACATGTGTGGCGACAGCAACAGAATAAAAATAGTTTTAGGTTCTAGTCAATTGCTGCGTACAATTTACCATAGTAAAAAACCTAGTTTTATGAATCGAACCCTAGATATTATCCCTACTAGATTACGACATAATGTAAGTTCACTAAATGCTGATCTTTACCGTGTTCAACTTGTTGAAACCCCGTTTTGTTCCTATGTTGGAATTGAAACCACAATGCATTTCTTCATGTTCTGTCCCAAGTATAGTAGACAAAGAATTAAGCTGATGAGAAAATTACCCTCAGTGCTATATGCAGCTGTTAGTTCAGATTTACTGGATGATGCAAATGAAAAATATAGAATTCTGCAACATGTATGCAAATATATAAACGATACCAGATGATTTCATTAACGTACTCAGATCGTGATTGTGGTCATTGCTCTCTCTCTCTCTCTCTCTAATTATTTTTAGTTTTTATTACTAGTATATATATATATATATATAAGTATATATATATATGTATATAGTATATATATATATACTTACAAAATATTTTCAAACTATATAGATATATGAGGGCTTCCTCAAAAAAAAAACGGGGGGAGGGGGGAGGCCTTCGTTCTTTTAAATAAGATACTGTACGTCCTAAAGACTGGTTCCGTAGCTCTGGAAAATTTTTAGTTGTAAAAGACATTAAAAAAAAAAAAGGATTACAGAAAATAGCTTCGTTAACACATAACCTATTTTTAAAGAGAAATATGTAAAAAAATACACGACAGAATTCATCGATAATACTTCAAATTTTCTAGTGAAACTAACTGAACATTTGAAGCAACGCAGTTTGTCCTCCAGCTGAACGTTCGCAATCTTAGCCAGACTATTCCAGCTTTCATACAGTAGCAACCAATGAAAAATGACACAATATTCACCCATGTATTTATTGTATTTAACTAGTACAGTTTTACATTCGATGAAAATGTTGAAATTCTTCCAGTTATCAATTGAAATCTTCCCACTCTATCAGTAGCTGTCTTATTCAAGCATCACTGATTCGCGTATATCATAATACAGATTGCGGAATGGAGTATTTGCATTATGAACGAACGTCTGCATGGCGCTTCAATAAAGAAGAAAACAATCTCAATTAAGATTTACGGAGTCTATATCTCTCCTTTCTGTGCGCATACAGAACTGTAACGATGAAATTTTACATTTCGTGATCAAATTTCGATAATAATCAACTTTCTTCACACTGAACATTACGGCGAAATATCATTTAAAAAGACATGTGCCATTCGGTTTTAATTTCATGTGTATGTTTTTTCAGTGAGAAGATAATGCATGAAAGTATGAATTTACGTCTTCAGCATGGGTCATTTAAGGGGTAACGGAAGAATGGAATTCGCTTCCATACTGGAATAGGGCGGGAGTGTGGGATGGGGTGTGGGAGGTATACAAGTAATATTTAATAAGGTACAAAATATGGTTTCATCTGATAAGAACAGTCTCATGGAAGCTGATCAGTGAGCAAAAGTAAAATCCAGTAGATGGAGGTTAGAATTTTCTTGGACAAATACTTATACTTTTATGAAAGACTGAGTCTTCAACATTAGCAAACCGAATCCAGTCCAAATCATCTAATAGATTCACTTTGTATTTTTCAGACAACTTTCTCGAATGAAGACAACCCGAAATTACTCCAGCTACTATTATGAATGTAAATTACGACTATATTTATGATCTACAATGTTTTAATTACGTGGTGTTTCTGAGGATGGAAAATGGATAATGTTTCATTCAAGTTTACTGTGGAAAAGTACCATACATTCTTCTTTCTTTTTTTTTAAAAAAATTCTGCAATAAAACATTAATCTTCGTAACAAATGGTACTGGTATTCCCAGTGATGGATACGTCACAAGCACCTACAGACGATATTCTTCAAACTCTGGACATTTCTGACTTTACTTCATCATCGATTACACTTGAATGGAGATTGGGAGGCAAATCTGCAACTGCTGTTAATGGTTTTCAAGTACATTACCAAAAGGCCGCTAGTACATACATTCAATATGGACCTATGCTCACAGCAACAGCCACCAAGTACATAGTACGAAATCTTGTTGCTGACACGTATTACAAAGTGTGCCTGGTTACATACAGAAACGCGACATCTCCTATACGCGAATGTGTAGATGCTTCAACATCTAACTGGCACCTTCCAGTCTCCATAGAAAGCAGCATTGGCGCAGTACTTGCGCTTTCTTTCATCGTAATTATTGTTTTGCTCACACGGTGTAGGCTTCCGACAAAATTAAAGCGCAAACTGAAAAAGGAAACGGACCAGTATGAGACAATATCTACCAACTATCAAGATGACCAATATGACTTTAGCGACACAACGACACAAGGTCACGAGGATGATCTTGTTTCAAATCAGGACGAGAGCGCCGTTCTGGGTGAAACCAAACAGCACTCGAAAGGACGTCGTAGTACATGTGAGAGACTATGCAACGGGAATCCAAACCCAGGTTTTAGTAACAACTATGGGCAAAACCGAAAATCTTCCTCTCCGGCAGTCTTTATTACCGAAGAGGATAGTCACCATCATGAGTCAAAAGATCGCAAAAGTCATCGAAAATCTTCAATCTTTGCTCAAGATAAACAACATCACCATCACCACCTTTACCATCATATTCCTTTACCTCCAGTTCCATTACAAGAAAGCAGCAAAACGACTCAAAGAGGACACTTGAAGTATTCCCCAACTCAGACACTGTTGTATAAATTCAAGTCAGAGAGGGCAAAACAGGCATTACAATACGAGGCTCCAATTGTATATCCACTGAATGATCCTGCTGCGAATCATATCAACAATCAAAAAGGTGGTGATGAAATTTATTTAACGGATAAACTTGAAGATATCGTCTTCATAGATGACTCTCCGCCGTTAAGCAAGGGCCAAACCTTGGAATTTCAGACAGGAGGAAAGTCGAACAAAACCTTCCGTAAGAAAAGCTTTTCAAGGGAAACTACTCTAGACGATAACTTTGAAACGTGTGACGGTGCTGTAGGGGGTGCACCAGAGAATAACAGGCTTGATCCATTTACTGAAGCTCGGTACTGGCACGAAATGCATGCATTAGAAATGGCAGTACGAGATGGAATTGGCAGTCTACCGGACATGAGTAAGACTGATGAGCATGTTGTATAATTTATTACCTAGTTAATTATCGTCTTGCTGAGAAACCTGACTATTTTCTGCAAATCACATTTCAAGTTAAATTATAATGGATACGTCATATAAACTGATCTGGAAAAAAGATTCACGTTGTGGACCAGTCTTATTATTGCAGTTTTCCACGGGCTTGAATCAAGTGAATGAGCTTTGTTTTTTAAATATGTTCAATATGTAATTTCTCTAGTAAATTTGTCAATTTCAATCAAAATATTTTTACTTCTTAATGAATGAGATAATAGCCAAGAGCCCAGCGCTTCATTATTTCAGATAATATGGATGAGTAATTCCCGTAAAAACACTTAGTTAAGTAACATCAGCAAATATAGCATTCCAATACGGATAATTATAAGAACACTACGAATACTTTCCCATTCACGCCATGCATGTCCACTGAAAGAATGATACAATATGTATGTAAACGTGTTGGAAAATTATCATAATAATCATAATATTTCTTTCGTGTTCATTAACTGTTCAATAATTATTTTGTCCATATTTTTTCTTCAACTTATTGTTTCTATTATTAAAACAACTGTATAAGTTCGAGTGGTACGGTGATCGCTATTATTATATTATTATTATTATTATTATTATTATTATTATTATTATTATTATTACGCTTTATAGCAGGCATGGGCAACTTCCTCCAAGGTGCGGACCAGATAAGTGATTTTTAAAGCCAGACCCAATGATGTAAATTAACGGATAAAACTAGGTCACGGACTGTCGGTGGGCCGTATTTTGCTTTTAGAATAAGTGTGGGAACATCGTGATACTTCAAGATGTTCCTCCACGTCTGTCCCTTATCACATTTTCCCCTATAACACCTAGTGGGAAGTCACGAAACTTGGTGGTCATCATGTACGTATGATAAAAATCCAGCGATATTTTTTATTACATTTAGCTCCCTTTCATGTGTCCCATTTCTATACGATATTTTTAAGCAAATTTGATATATCCAGTCATAGGAGGAAGATGCAATATATATATATATATATATATATATATATATATATATATATATATATATATATATATATATATATATATATATATATAATGGATGGATTCATGATTATGACTCTGGAGAGGTGTGGGTTATATGCAACAAAAACAAACAAAAAACACGAGGATTTAAGATGGTAAGCCATTGATATTGCTATTATTATTATTTTTGTTATTATTAGCACTCACTGTAATCATCATCATACGTTGAATATATAATAGTTATTTCATTCGAAGAAACATGAATATAAACACTGTTTAAAAAGCATTCTTAGGCATGATTCTGTAGAGTATAAAATGAATTTTGCAGAGCTTTTTCACACCCTGTGCAACTATTGAAAACGGTCTTATTTTTCTCCAAACAGCATAAATTATGCCTAGGTTGAAGTTCTGGATGTGGAGTTGCATACACTAGAAATTAAAAGAAACTAAACCCTTTATGGCGAATAAAATATGCCATATTTATCAACTAAAACTGAAAACAAATGAATTGCTACCTTTAATGATGAATGAACGTCTGACACCATTAATGGTTCTGCCTGAAAGATGTGACTGTAACTATGCATACAACGGATAAAATGAAGCTAAATTGGAAAGTTTAACGAGGATGCTTACATAAACAATGACAAAAACTTGACGAAGGGAGATAGAATAATACATGTAGCCAATGCTTTACAGTTGAAAAATAAACTTGGATTATTTCAAGTCTCCCAGCCATACAATACAAAATTCCAGGGATTCCAGCGGTCATTTGGTTTAAAAAATATATTTGGAAAATATAGAAATTTTATATGGCAATCATAAAACAAGAGACGCAAGTGGACTTGGCGTCGCTAATCTGGCTAATATGTGCCTAACGACATATTAAAAAACAAATATTACAAGGATGGCTGGACGATGGAAAAATGTTCCAAATAAGCTTCAGAATAACGAGAACTTTGCATAGCCATTCGTTGAAACAATTCCATATAATTTTATTTAGTGGTTGTGATTCTGACACTTAGAACAATAATTTAGTTATTTCCAAATGGTTTTTCTTTTTTATAATTATAAATTTGAAGAACATGACGTGAATTAAGAGTTTATGATTTCCAAAGGGAAATCAGTAGTAGTTACCTCGCAAATATTTATGCCAATTTATCG
>JAECUM010029256.1:0-15515 GCA_016617855.1 Megalonaias nervosa | reverse complement strand
CCCCAAAAATTTGGATAGTTTCTATCCATGGTAATATGACACCCCAGCTGAATGGCCCTCTGCTATCAACATCCCAAGCCCATGACTATGTGAGCCTGACTAATTCTTCCAGGCTGGTGTAAACTACTGCATGTACCTAGTTATTAGTTCACATAATGACCAAACATGCAATTGATGCAGGTGTTTGTGACAATATAATGTGTGTCATTTTATATGCATTTCAGTACACTATAAAGGCTTATTAATTCATGTTCTTCCCCCAGCCTCATATGAACATTTTAAATGGTTTTATGAATAGTCCATATACATGTTGTTATATCCCCACATTGCAATTTGTTGGCCTCAAAGAATGATGCACCTGCATTTTTTTAAAAATTTCAATGAATGTGCATTTCAAAAGCAAAAAGTCACATAATTTTAGAAATTCTAAGATGGTAAACAGATGAACTTATGAAAAACACATTTGCTGTGCACCATTTTTACATATGACTTTCTTATACTGGAACACTTTTGTACCAGATATGTTTAACTGATATTGCAGACTGAACTGAAAATTTAAAAAATCCAATTAACAAACTTGATATTTATTTTCCTATTGATGATTTGTAAATTAAAAAAAAATTGTCAAAATTTGCATAAACATTAAATTGCGTACATGCTGAAATCCAAATCACACTCCAATTAGACTCATTACACACACACACACACACACACACACACACACACACACACACACACATATATATATATATATATATATATATATATATATATATATATATATATATATATATATGTGAAGTGAAAATGAAGTTTATCTTAGCCAAGGAATGAGATCATACATTATATGAGATTTTCAATATCACCTTCCAGTATATGTGACATTTACTGTATATAAGTGTTTGCAGGGCAACGCCAGGCTAACCCCATAATCACACACACACACACACACACACACACACACACACACACACACAAAGAGTCACTCGTCACTTGAAATTTGGCTATTGTTGTATTCTTATTGGGTTTTGTGCACACTTTGGTTAAATAGACACATAGACTTTTGCTTTGGTACCTTTTCAAGGAAAGTCAGTGCCCTTTCGAAATTTTGGAACCCACATCACCCCTCAACTCCTTACCTGATCCGGCCCCGATTTGTGTTGCAATACCTTTGAGACAAGGCAAACATTGAGTGTCGAACCGTGTGATATGCCTGTGCATATTCTTTCCATGATACCTGGAATCAGCAGAGAGAGAGAGAGAGAGAGAGAGAGAGAGAGAGAGAGAGAGAGAGAGAGAGGAAAAATGCATAGGAGAGTGCCAGTTTGTTTCTTCATGTTTTCTAAGTGGTAACGCTGTCAAAATTTCAGAAAACTTCTATTAGTTACCCATCGATTCTAGCAATCAGTTACCCGGGTAACCGACAATGGGAAATTGCATTACATGTGTACAAACCTGAAATTTAGTCCGCATTTTTTTATTCACACATTATCTTATAAATATCACTATCTAATGTCATCTGGTACAAAGTCCAAGAATTCATCCTCATTGTCTGATAAAGTTCTGAAATCCTCCATCGTTTTCCAGTAAATCTTCGTGGTGTAGTCATAATAAATATCATCTGACTCCCTTTCCGTGGCCTCACTGTCATAAGCGGATGCATATTTAAAGTCTGAGCCTGAGCTTTGTTAAGTAACACTTTGATCATGCAATTTGTAAAATCTATTAAAGGTTGCAAATGAACATGTCATTTGTGCGGCAAGATGTAATAACCACCCCCTGTAACTTGCCACTGCACCACAGTCGAGGCTCAATCAAAGAGTTCTTATGTGGAAAACAAGCTATAGGATTAAGGTCAATTATTTACAGGAAAAGACACACCTCTGCTTGGCACTGTAAAAGTATGTGTACTTAAAGCTCAGTCACAAGGATTGTCAAAAACGTGAGTGCTGCCTTTACCAGTACTGGCAGAAAACTTGTATACCATTACGATCAACGATAAATCTGGAAAACTCCGACCCAACTTAGCAAAGATGCCAATTGGTATCCGGGTACTCGTGGACCCACCTATTGATAATAACCTAAGTTATAAAATGTGCCATAGGGTACCCGTTTATCAGATGGTTTCTTCATGAACTCGAGAAGAGCTCGTTTCACACTAGCTGATTTTTTTTTCGTGGATGATTTTGTTCCATCTGGCTTAAAGATTGACTGGCAAGTATTAATGGAAGACAGTCCACAAGTCCACAATCGTTGTCATCTTCACTGTCCTTTTTCTTTTCTCCTCGCTTTTCTCTTTCATGCTCTTGTATGATGTAGTTTTTGATGCGCCGTTAACCCTTTTGATCGTTTTATTCTATTAATGAGATGCTTGGGTCCGTTTATCAATTCAGTGTTAGGACAATCACTAAGTGTCATACTCAATGGACCCTCTCTTGCTGCATATCTGTGAGTCATGAATTTTCCTATCTCTTCTGTGATTGATTCTAACATCTCTTGCTGCATCTCTGGATTCCCCTTCTGATAAACATTTCTTAGAATGGGGTCAAAACTTAATGACATTCTTTTTCTATGATGTACAAGACCAAATGTTTTTACAATATGTAATTCTTGTAAAATATTTTCTTTCTTCACAATATTGTTTCATGTCATGAATTGAATGGTTAGATTTAAGGAATTTTACAAGATCATATATAATAATAATAATAATAATGAGGACTTTGTATAGCGCCTAATCTTTAGAAGCTCTAAGCGCTTTACAACATTTGACAACACTTAAAAAACATATATAATGATATGATTACAAAATTAAAAACAAACACCACGAAAGTAGAAACAGAAAATATGCTGTAAATATTTAAGGCAAGGATACATTATTAGGTCTTTAAGTCTGTTCTTGCAGTTGAAATAGGTGAGTTTTAAGAGCGCTCTTGAATGAGATCACTGTGTCCTTGTGTCTAAGTGCAGTGGGCAATTCGTTCCACGTTGCTGGGCCCTGGTATGCAAAAGAGCGTTGTCCATATGATTTCATCTTCATAGTGGGAATAATGAGAATCATTATATGGCTATGAAAGTTCCATCTTCGATTTTATTGTAAGACAGATGCTCCATTGACGGCATACAAATGGAAGCCTGTTGAAGAATGAAATTATTGAACTATCTGATGTCAATAATTCAGTCAAACAAAATATTTGCTTTAAAATTATTGAACTATCTGATGTCAATAATTCAAACAAAATATTTGCTTAAAATATAAAGTTAGAATTTTGGTACTAGATTTTATATATTGGAAGATAAAAGACTACAATTATGACTGATCAAGGAGACGAGAGATGGACAGAAATATAAACTACAAACACATATGACCATTATATCAATTGCTTCAACTTGTTGCCTGAATGCTATTTACACATGGCTGGCGTCAGTTATGATCAACTGTATGACTATCAAGATTTTATAAACTCCATGTTCATTTACAAACATATATGCTAATTACCATAGTCTCTATCTATGTTACTTCTAATTTACATTAAGCAATAAAGTATTACTATCTAATGATGATACGCTTCTAATATACCTACATAGACAATATCATGCCTTAAGTACTTCTTACTCAATTAGACAAATAAATGACCAACATGAGAATTACAGCGACATGAACTCTGGGTTTATTGATTTGTGGATTTTGAAGAGAGAGCACTGTTATTCAACTTATTTTATTGAACTGTTATTGAACTTAAACTGAATTAATCTTATTTTGGTACAAAATATAGACCTCCAATCTATTATGCCCAATACAATATAGAAATACCATATTTAAAGCTTGCTTTCAAACACAGGGAACTGAGATATGGGCCTTATAACTGGACAGTTAGGTGAGTCTAAAAGCAATTATATTTTAAGTGAGTGAAATTCACACTTGCTGATAACAAGGTGATAACAGATAAAGCAAACACTGGCAGGCCAGCACCAGAATCTAGAGATATTCAGACCTGGGGCCTGTCTTAGGAGTATGTTAAGGTTACAGTATTTTACTGCAATAGGTATTCCGTCATATTGATATAAACACATCACATTATGTTAAGGTATGTGTGTGTGTGTGTGTATAGTATTTGTTCTACGTAATTTTATTCAGCTCGGGTATGCTTTGATGCAATAATGTTGCAAAAGACAGATCTTAGTAGTTGTGCTATTGTGGAACAGGAGGTAATCCACAGGACTGATACATATGTTTAACAGTGTAAGATAAATTGATTTATGTCTAGGTAGGAAGAAGAAAAATAAAATACGTACCTACATCTGAGCAGCCTTTATATTGCGTTCTTAAAGAAAAATAACACTCTTCCCAGCAACAGCGCACTGCACATCATTTCATTAATTTTATCATAACAACACTATTGAGACTTTATCTAAACAATACGACCTTTTATTTGCTTGAGAGGGTTGATATAGTTTTGCATGTATAAGTATAAATGACCTCTCCTCATATGTAGCTCCGCCCCCTTATGGGAGATAACCCTTGCTGCTGCTACCTTAGACAAACAAGTGTAAAATATGACGTCTCCGTCGCTAGAAGGTAGAGCGCATTTCGCCGATCTTCCTCCGAGTTTTTGAGATATATCGATTTATCTTTTTAAAAAAAACAACAGACAATAGCTGTTCAAGTATTTCAGCGAAGGATACATTCACGATGTAAACATGTTTTGGAGCGAGAACAACATCAAATTAACGTCTGCAAACAGAAGCATGAATAGCATTGAGACTTCCGGGGATCATGTAACATAAGGTTAAGTAAACGAAAATATTGCTGGGAACTTGGAAGTAAATATGTATCATACACATATCTGGAAACTCAAATATCAGTGATTTGTGGGGCTCATGTGCAGGTTACTAGGGCCATCAGACAGGGATATATATTAATTAACAGGTAGATAAGTGTAACATGCTTTATACCTATCTATCTATCTATCTATCTATCTATCTATCTATATATATATATATATATATATATATATATATATATATATATATATATATATATATATATACATATATATATACACAGCTTCTTGGAGCCACAGGTGAGAGGTGAGCGCCTGTGGTCGATCGATGGAAAGGTGTTTTTTGGCAAGCACGGTGTCGACAAGATGAACAACAACGGCCTGCTCTTACTCAGCAAATGCGCAGAATTTTACCTCCCTATCACAAACTCAATGTTCAGAATGGCAAACAAACACAAGAACACCTGGATGCACCCCAGATCTCGCCAATGGCACTTAATCAACTATGTAATAGTCCGCCAGCGCGATGCCCAGGATGTTCTCATCACTAAGGCCATGCGAGGAGCGAAATGTTGGACAGACCACAGACTTGTCTGAACTGCGCTAATGCTGCGCATTGCCCCACATCGCCCAAGGTACCCTAAGCTTATGCACACAGCCTTCAACATTGTCAGACTCCAGCAACCTTCCACCCAGCTCGATTTCCAGAAGAGCCTAGATGACAAGCTGTCTACCAACGGACCTATACGTTGAAATACCTCCGAAAGATGGAACAAGCTCAGGGACATGATAAGAGAGACAGCTATGACGACTCTGGGCCCCAAGAAGCGAACCCATCAAGACTGGTTCGACGAGAACAACGGTACCTTTGAAGATCTGCTTGCCAGAAAGAACAAAGCATTCATGGACTGGCAGAATGAGGCTCAGAGAGAAATCCGCAAGATGCATGACCAGTGGTGGGAAACGAAAGCTGATGAAGTGCAACGCTATGCCGACATTAACAACGCCAAAGAGTTCTACAGCGCCATCAAGTCAATCTTCGGCCCTTCAAAGTCTGGCTCTGCCCCCTTGCTTGCTGCAGATGGCAGTACACTAATAAAGGACAAGGCTGTCATTAAGGACAAATGGAAAGAACAATTTAGCCAGCTCCTAAACCTGCCCTCATCGGTCATCCAATCTGCTCTTGACCAAATACTTCAACAGCCAACGAACGACCAACTGGATGCTCCGCGAACGATAGAGGACTTGAGGACGGATATTAAACAAAAGAACTGTGGCAGGGCACCTGGAAAGAATGGTATCCCAGCGGAGATGTACAAGGCTCTCAGTGAACAGACGCTGGAGGCATTCCACGATGTGCTAATCAGCATCTGGACGGAGGAGGGGATGCCAGACGACCTCCGCGACGCATCAGTTGTGACCCTCTATAAGAATAAAGGCACAAGTGCGGACTGCAGTAACTACTGAGGCATCTCCTTGCTCTCTGTAGCTGGCAAAATACTTCCTCGCATCATTCTCAACAGACTTACTGCGGCAGTGTCAGAAGATAACATCCACGAGTCTCTGTGTGGTTTTCGCCCAGACCTATATATATATATATATATATATATATATATATATATATATATATATATGCTAAGCGCGGCGCGCGCGGTGAGCAGGCAGAGAGAGAGAGAGAGAGAGAGAGAGGGGGGGGGGGCGGCGTTAGTGTTGAACACAATGATATATGTAGTGATATTATCTTTGTCGGCACATGGATTTACAAGTGAAAACAGTATTTTCAATGTATTGATGTAATTTTATTTTATTTCATTTTTGGAGTCAAGGGAACAATAGTCAACGGATCTGCAACTTCCTCTTTTAGCCAGATATATTTGCATAATGCAGCAAAACGAAGAATAGTTGTGAAATAGAAAAGTGACCTTCAATATAAACATGATTTTAGTCAGAGAACACGTGCTTTATCTTTAAAAATGTTATTTTTTTAAAAATTTTGTGGGTTTCTGTATTGTTATATGTTCTGATGGCTGGAACCATAGTTTATCAATAAGTGTTCTGTTCGGTTACTAGACAAATAGGTTATTATTGATAACAGACTACTGCGTAAAAAGGATATTTATAAACTGCATGTAAAGATTGCATGTATTTATCATTTGTGCAACCGCATTTACATGAGTTGATTCTCAATGGGTTTAACGTTTCATGAAGCCTTTCGTAAATTTTAATCCATCTTAGGCATTTATGTAAGCTTGGTTTTGAAAAGGCACAAACTTCAAACAAACGTCTAATCGTTCAGGCTATCGGTCATCGTTGTTACTCAAACCATAGCTACACCTCTTTAACATTTTGAAATCCCACTCTCAGACACAAAAGTTTACAATGACGAGTAACTCAATACAGAAGAAAGTTTTTTACTTAGACAACCAACAGAGCGAAGCTTGCTAAAGGTAATGGTGGACAGTGTAACCATGTGTGGGATTCCCAGGTTGATTGTCTAATAGCAGCTGTCAATCAAAGCTTGTGGAGAGGCCAAATATATTCTGATATAGTGATTGTGTACATATAGCGAATAAAGATGTTTAGTTTATTATGTTTAAATGTACAAGTGTACAAATGCCATGATTTATAAAAGACCATTTTTAATATATAATACCATCATACAGGTTAGAGAATTTTTAATTCTTACTCTACGGAGATTCGAACCCAGGTAAACAGCACCAATCGCCTTGCCTGCACACACCATCCCATACTCCATCACGACTAAGCACGCATCACCAAAAAATAATGCGACTGAATCGGTGTTATATGCACTCGTGCGTAGCAGACACACTCTCAGGACGACTCAGTAATTAATTATCATCCATCTACACAGTAATTCCGGATTCCTATGAAAGTAATCAAGGTATATAGGATTAATTATAGAGAATTATAAATATAAACCAGACAGATCGGAAAGTGCTATCCCTGGATTCTATAGAAGAATGCTTGATAATAGTAGGCAGAATCAATATTTAATACAAATAATACTATCATACAGGTTCGAGAATTTTTAGTTCGCACTCTACGGAGATTGTATGAATAGTATTATTTGTTGTTGCAGTTGCTCCATTGTACTGAATCTCTGCTGCAGAATTATCCTGCTCCGGTTGAGGCGTTGTTGTTCTTGCTCGAATCTCTCTTCTCCCTATTTATCTCATGCCAGACCGTCTTGGTTACAATAGGCTCCTCTTCCACCAGGCCTCGAATTAGTGGCGGAACTGATTTCGCCATTTGAATTAGTTGAAGCGGCTCAAGAGGTGCTACATCCTCTTCAAAAAGCACATGGCGTCCTTTAGCATGCTATATTTGCAGTGTTGCTTGGCCATTTTGAGAGAATCGACGATAAACGTCAAATATGGTAAACGCAGCTCTAGATCAAGGTAGAAACTGGGGGGGGGGGGGTCCTACCAATCAGAATGCGTGTAATATAGTTCGTTCATGATGTGTTTATATCTACCAATCAGATCCTAGGAGATTGTATGACGTCATTTTTATGTCAGCGCTGTAGAAGATGTGTCACATGACTTTCAGATTCAACGAGAGCTTTGATGCCTTGAATCAAACATATCATGAATTACACTTAAATGCTCACTCAAGTCACACTAGACAGAAGGATTAAAGGGTTCTGAGCTTTTGGTGTACAAGACAAGACTTAAATTAAAGCCAAACACATATACAACATGTAAAGATTGGCAACGGGTTGAGTAGCATTTATGTTTCTGATCTGGATTGCTCTGAAAAGGACCGTTCAAGCTTTTGGGTTTGTTTTTGTTAACCACGCGTTCCTTTAGTAGTCGCAACTCACACAGAGGGCACCGCAAACATGACATTTTGAATCAATTTTATCCACCCAAAGGATTGACAGCAATGGACAGGAAACAATGAGGTTGGTTAGCTTCATTTTTCCTGTTCTCATTCTTTGGGTAGTGAGATTTAGGCTCTTTACGTTGCTGTTGTTGCTTCAGCCGATATTGTTCTTTCCGTTTTTTTTTCTCTCCATTCTCCTCCTAACAGCTCTGTTGATGGGATGCAGGTCAATAGAGCAATTCATTTTAGCACACACCAGTTGTTCCCAGGGACTATGTATGAACTGTGAGTTATGATGTTATGAAGTTCCCAAGTATTCTTTGGATTTTTTGGGGGGTTTTTTTGTCACCGGTAATGATGAGTAATAATTTCACACTTGACTTTTGCTTTTAAAATGGTCTGTCAAGTAAGTCGAAACAATATTCTATTTTAACAGAGTGTCCATGCGTGTTGTCTCCAAAGAAGTCGATGTGACATGTTAAATGTTCAATCAAGTCACACTAGACAGCACGATAAAGGTCTCAAGCGTGTGTTGTGCAAGATAAAACTTCAACACAAAAACACACATAGATTATACACGCAAAGCCTGGCAATGTGCTAAGCAGCATCTAAGAATCTCATAGATCTCGACGACTTTTTTTTATTAGCCACAGTCTCCTTTAGTAGCCACACCTTTAGAGCCAACTTCGCAAACAGTACATCTCTGAATCTATTTTCTCTTTAACCTACCGATTGTCAACAATGAGCTGGGAAAAGTGAGGTTTGTTAGCTTCACTTTTTCGACTCTCGCTCTTTTGGATGAGGGATTCGTGCCATTTATCTTGCTTCAACTGATATTGTTCCTTATTGTTTTATCTCCTCATCCCATTTCATTTTCTACCTTTTCATTTCGTCCTCTAGCGCAGAGACAACCAGGTCTTTGGGAATTTTAACTGTACTATTCTTATCGTAATAGCCCCTTTGTTGGGATGCAGGTCGATGGGGAAATTCATTTTAGCACACACTTCTCGCTCCCTGGGATTTGTGTACGAATTATGGATTATGAAATATCTACGTTCCAAATCAGTCATTGTTACCTTTTTGATACGGGTAGTGATGAATAATGATTTAACATCTGACTTTTTCTTTTAAGAAAATCTTTCAAATAAATCGAAGATCGAGAAGTCACAGTACTCTGTTTCAACCGAGTGTCGACGCTTGTTGTCTCCAAAGAAGTCAATGGATTTATTAAATGCTCACTCAAGTTTTTATACAACTCCCTTACAAGATCATCTCTTAGGTAAGAGTATTTTTTTCCAGATACTATTCCAAAACGTTTTTTCTTGACTGATCATCAAACAATGATCGTGTTGTTTTTGACCGGATGAGTGATCGTACAGTCATAACAATGTTCTGTGGTCAGTAGTATGATTCGTTTAGTTAAACTGTGAGCGAAACAGGAGACTAAGTATTATTTTTGTTATGGCCATCGAGACACCACTGCTATTTATTTCTTTTCTTCTCCACTTGAAGGTAGGGTTTGCATTTCTAAAACAAGTAATTGCTAGATTTTCATTTTTCGATCGTTAAATCCTAAATTGCGAGAATCATCATCGCCTGTAAACTCTGTCCTTCCAGTCATCTAATGTGTCATTTGCCCACACCGCGCGTATTTGTGCTTTCATTTCCATAACTCAGGAGATTCTCTAGGTAAACTGGGTACTAATCAGTACCCATGCTGCTTCTTACACTTTGTTGTTCGCGTACAAATCCATCACTGATATCTATGACGTTCCGAAAAGTCGATCAAACACCACCACTTTCATTTGAGGCGTCACATCCTCTGGAGTACATTCGATGCTGCGATGCTACGATTGAATGTACACTTCCGTCAGACGTGCTAACAGGTCAATATATTCGAGACGAAGTTGATATACGTAAATAGCTCCATATACGTTATTTTAAGATTCGTTCCAAACATTCTACGACAGTGGTTTTAGTTTCAGGCTTATCAGTGGTTAGACAACTGAATGAGCCGTTTCTGTAATCCATTTTGAAAGGTTTGGGTAAGAAATTGTCTGCTTTTGTCAGTTTTCCATTGGAAGTGTTTAGACTAATTTGTTTCAAGATGATTTATAAAGTTGGCTCTAAATCTGCACTTGCATTAATTGTACCAGGATAAATGGTAGACATCTGCTCAAGTGGCTTGCCGTCGATGACTTTTTGAAATTGTAGTCGAAAAAGTTTGTGCGACGGATCGTAATTCCAAAGCATGTCGACAATAGTTTGGATTTAACTGCAGGATAAATTTTTTAAATTCCTCCATAGCCAGCCATATGACTGCAAGAAATTCTTGCCTAATGTGTGTACATGTTGCGGTACAATAAGTTGTCCATGTTAGATACCCTTATGGCCGTGGTGTATTTTATATTGCAATTCGTGACGTGTTCGAACGAGAGTGGTAGTATATATGGAAGTTCTCAAAAAGCTTATAGATTCTTTTCCCTTGACTAATTTAACAATTCTGTATTCATTTCTTTGTTTTCTTTTTGGCTGAATAGGGTGTCAACATCATTGATTGACACAGACTTTCTTGTCTTGATGAGCTGACGTGGTCTGAAATTCTTCACTCGTTTCCTTCTCATTCATGTCGTCGGAGTGTCTGTTGCTATTTTTAAAACTTTCATCAGTTTTAATGACATTCTTGAAATCTCTTAGAGTAGGTTTGGCAGTTTCATCTAAAGGTTTCTGATGAATATATTGAATTGATTGCTGAAAGATTTTCCCCCGTTGGCAACAGATATGTACGATCCATCAACAATTGTAGTTTTTGTTGTAATCTTGATATTTCTGCGAGATTAGGATTTGTTAACAAATGAGGCATCTGTTTTTCGTAATAAAAAAAGAAGTTCCATTCAGCTTTGGTACGGAACGAAGTTAATTTTCGTCCTTCCATCAAATTCTTTCAGAAGTGTATGACCGCTTTTTGTTCACCTCAGTACTTCTGTTTAAATAGGTTCTTTTGAATTAAGTTGGACTCTGCAGGACTTTTCGTATATGGGAATATGTTAATAACTCTTTGTTCATGAACAAATTACTTCTTATTACCTAAATGTGGTAATTAAAGAAGATAAAGTGCAATGAGAGTATATGTGTGGACAAAGTGGTTTCCGTAAGAGGTACAAAGGATTTTAGGAATATTATTACTCTAGTATTAGGAAGATTTCAAGTTAGTGTCTGTTTACTTTCCATATAGGAAAATGGGCACAGTCATTAGATTACAGTCACGGTAATAGTAAGGTGTATCACGTTAAATAATTTTTTTTTAATGTAGGTCTATACCTTTCAATTAGACCTGTTTACTGTAGGATATTATGATATAGTGTTCAAGCATTTTGATGCCAGCATTTCGTGGTCCAGCATTTCATGATCTTAAAAATGTGTCAATTTTGCTTCAAGTACGTCATTATCTGGGCTCTAAAACAGGTACCAAGCGATGTATCATACTGTTTTAACTTATTTTCCTTTTTTAAACAATAATTTTATTTTTACTTCACACAGAGAGAGAGAGAGAGAGAGAGAGAGAGAGAGAGAGAGAGAGAGAGATATGGTATTTTACTTGCACACACACACACACACACACACACACACACACACACACACACATATGTTATCTTCAGAGTCCTGAAACTCTTCGTACGTGTTTTTGTCCATAATATGTGCAAGTTTTGTTCACGACAGCAAACTGTGACGATCATCTATAATCAGGATAGTTGAGAGTTAAATTGTGTCCACAGGTATAGCATTTTATTTTAAGACATTAAGAGTGTAGATTGCCTAGGATAAAAAAATTGTTGCTGATGTACGTGTTTTATAATAATAATAATAATAATAAAACCTGTTGACAACACTGAGATAATTTCTCATTGGATGTTGGAGTCAGGTGGGTTCTTAAAAGAATTTAGTTTTTCCCATTGTATGGATATCGTCAGGTGGGTTCTTTTACGATGTGGGATATTTGCAAAGTGTGACGTAGCGAGTAGTAGCAAATAAATGGGTTTTCACCCCTTTTGGTCCACATGAGTACGTGGAGCTGAAGAACATATTTAGATTTTTTTATGTTATGTTCTTGTTGTAAGATCAGTCTTCGGACGTATTTAATATTGTGTTCAGATATTATTTGAGATTAATTGTTTTTTTAGATTATTCATACGAACTACAAAGTGCTCATTAAACTAAGGTATTATTCTGGACCTATTGTGAATTATTTAAAGGATTTTTGGAGAATACCATTTAGATATATTAGGACTGTTGGCTGGCCAGTACATTCGAGGATTTCAAATTCATTCAGAAACATCCATACTTTTGGACTTGAATAAAACCTTTTGTCTAGCAAGAGATGTGGAGGATTAAGCAACAAACATAAGTTTTGTTCGAGATCTCTCCTCATTAACAATATATATTGTTATAATGTGGATGATGTGAATAATGAAGGCATAGCACTGAGAAAACATTGACGCAAGCTTAGTGATATTAAAGTAACTATTTGTAAATGCAATATTATGGTAATTTCAGACAGTACCTAATTTTACTGTATACTTGCATATTAGCAAAACTGGAGGAAACAATGAAGAAATGAAAAACAAATATTTTCAAAAACTATATAAGCATGCAATAGGGGTCATCGTCATTATTTCGTTCTGCGAAAAAGCTCACGACAACAACAATTGCACCAATAGTATGATTTACAATTTTGACTTGATTCACAATAACATAAACGAAAGGAACAGAAATATAAATGGTTAGAGATGCATCTTTCTCATCGAAACAAAATCTATTAACATAATGGTGCATATGCTTTGCATATATCTTTCAAAATAAGTGTTGGTTTAGTTGTAGTTTAAACCATATTTATTTATTTATTTGAGAAACGTTTTCAATGACATTTATAACATATGATTTGGGGGATTAAGTAGAAAGCATAAGCTTATTAGCACTGTCTCTCCAACTGTAACAAGAAAAAAACTTTAACATCAAGGATCTCGATGCAGTCACCAGTGGCTTTACAGAAAATAAGCATACACTTACATACAAAGCAAAACAATAAATAGAAACTAATTAATTGAGATCACATGGTTGTGAGTTCAATCAATCAATTAAATCTCTTTGTCGTCATTATATAATTTTGCACAGCTAAAGATATATGATATTTTCGTGGATCCATTTCAATGTCCAGTTCATTCTCACGAACTCTAATATATTTCTTGAGGTATCATATTATAATAGTACAGAAAATAAGCTCCGAAGTAACGTGAAATGAAGCAAATGCAGTAAATACCTCTTTTCATTTGTTGCAGCAATTTTATTTTAAGGAAAATGGAATATTTTCTCACTTAACCGTGTCTGGTTATTATGATACGGTTAGTTAATTTCTCTAGGCTTACGTTATTAGTGCTTGTTTGTGGATGTAAACTGTTACTTCCAGTGACGACGAGCTTGTGTAGCTTGAATGTTGGAAAACTGTTACAGGTCTGTGAATTGATAATTCTCTTGAATCAGTGTATCCGCAATGTAAGAATTCGGTACAAGCGAGCACGACATGGGAAGCTTTAGTGTTTACGATACGGTTTGTCTTGAACTTCTTGGCGTGAATACCATCAGTTACGTTTAGTTTAAGAACACGCCCACCAAGAAGCCAACAAAGTAGCCCAGTTGCGACATGAGCTGAACGGCGAAATCTTAAAACTTTTCTGCCAAAAGCACGACAACCTCGAAGATTCAGGAAGAGAGACCTCGTGAGGAAAGTTTTTACTAGTAAATATCCCAATTCAAAGGCCCCTTTCAGAGCCATTATATAAGTTTCGGATACAAACATTTCAAGATTGCCACAATTAGTCCGTAAATTTCGAACAGCCAAATATACTGATTATGTCTGCATGTAGGAAAAGAAGCAGCATCAACTATAAATAAATAATAATAATAATAATAACTACATCAACAGAAACAACAACAAAAACATTAACTATAATAACAATAACAATAGCAATAATAAAATAATAATAATAGTAGTAGTAATAATGATAATAATAATAATAATAATAATAAGAAGAAGAAGAAGAAGAAGAAGAAGAAGAACAATAAGAACAAGAAGCAGAAGAAGAAATAATCATCATCATCGACATCATCGTCGTCGTCGTCGTCCTGGTACTACTCCTTCTCCTCCTCCTCCTCTCGTCTTCATGCTTGACAATATAATGTGGAGGATAAGAAAACTGAGTATATTAGCCATAGTGCACTGATAATGTCTGTAGTCGTGTTGTTGAACTCCTTACTTTCTACTACAATATACACAAAACGACTCTTACTTTCTACTACAATATACACAAAACGACTCTTACTTTCTACTACAGTATACACAAAACGACTCTTACTTTCTACTACAGTATACACAAAACGACTCTTACTTTCTACTACAGTATACACAAAATGACTCTTACTTTCTACTACAGTATACACAAAATGACTCTTACTTTCTACTACAGTATACACAAAATGACTCTTACTTTCTACTACAATATACACAAAATGACTCTTACTTTCTACTACAGTATACACAAAATGACTCTTACTTTCTACTACAATATACACAAAACGACTCTTACTTTCTACTACAATATACACAAAACGACTCTTACTTTCTACTACAATATACACAAAACGACTCTTACTTTCTACTACAATATACACAAAACGACTCTTACTTTCTACTACAATATACACAAAACGACTCTTACTTTCTACTACAATATACACAAAACGACTCTTACTTTCTACTACAATATACACAAAACGACTCTTACTTTCTACTACAATATATACAAAACGACTCTTACTTTCTACTACAATATA
>JAECUM010029254.1:0-40372 GCA_016617855.1 Megalonaias nervosa | reverse complement strand
TGTTACATATATGTAATTAAACTGCTTGTGTGTTAGTTTTAAAATTCTTTTTTATTTTAGTTTTGTTTCATTACATTTTATTATAATGATTATTTTCACGGGATTCAATATTTTCTTCAGTAAATTCAGTTTGTATAGAACATAAAAGATATTGCATTAGCACTATTTTTAACTCACTTTGGTTCATAGAGTTTGTAAACATTGAGTGATAACGATTGGCTATTTCCAAGGTCATTTCGGCCTGCATGTTAGTTGGACTGTAAACAGTCTTTCTTTTTTTTATATATTTTCAGCTCGAGAATTTGGTTCTTAGATAGGGCTATTCTAGGTACGTGACAATTGACATTTTTTCTATTGCAATGTTCAAATTGGTAAATAACGTGAAGTACCATGTGATCTAAAATCACAGCTTTAAACAGACGCTCTCTAGTAGATTTAGTCAGTCGTTCTTAACATCTTGAGGGAACAAGGTGTTTCTAATTGTTGTTGCCATTTTGTTTTTCATCTGTTTTTTGGATTTAATAATTTATTCTCTAGAAAACTAAACAAGTGTACTTTTTTATAAAAAGTTCTGGGACAAAGAAATTCAATGGAAATTTATTCTGGAATTCTATAAGGAAACAAAAACTGTGATTCAATCGAGGATCCATTGCCACTAGTACAACGACTTCATCTGATGTCATCACATCCATATTGGAATTTCATCGAGATTCGAACCCGGATACAAATTAGAACTGTTTAGTGACAGGACTTGTATTTTTTCAATCTTAGGATTAAATTTTGGATTATATTCACAAACCATAAGTCCTATTTCCAATTTTTGCATTGTTTTCTAGAGAAATAAATTATTTTGTTAAAATATACAAAGCTTGTTGGCTTCACTCTTTTCTCTTGTTATTTTTGTACGAGTCTACACATAACAGAGAGTGTGTGTGTGTGTGTGTGTGTGTGTGTGTGTGTGTGTGTGTGTGTGTGTGTGTGTGTGTGTGTGTGTGTGTGTGTGTGTGTGTGTGTGTTCTTAGACATGTAGAAGAGGGGTGAAAGTTGTTGTCAGAAAGAAAGGGAACGAAAACACAGGGTTCTATATTATTAACTTGTTGGATGAGATTGTAAAATTAAATGTGCATACACTAGGCTACTATTTCCGACATCGATAGAGTCGAAATGAAGATAGAGAGTGAAAAGACAGAATTTCCTAGGTCAGTCGCGCATATGTTACAAAGTCAAAGTATATGGGTACATAATAAAAACAAAGACAAACGTTGTGTTTGATGCTGGCCACTTTCATGACTCTGTATTGAAGATAAATGATATTAGTCAACCAAACATTTACTGTGTATTTACAGCATAACATAACTATTTGGACAACGTCTATAGAGTAAACGTGCTATGAAACTGAACAATGAGACATAGCGTATAATACAGAAATTGTTTGAGGCTGCAACCGCCGTAAACATGAATGTTATATACTGAGCAGACTTAACCTAAACTATGTATTTACAGCAATATAACTGTTAGAACAAAATATATCAAGTAAAGGTGCTTATAGAAGAACGATACTGTAGAAGCCGAATAACATCGTATGAGATTACTGCCGATTCAACCGCCTAAAAAGCGAAGAAATGGAGAAAACAAACAAAAACCGGAAAAAAAACCCCAAACATATTATTAACAACAAGATAGCATATAACAATTATATACAGGGAGGTATGATGGGGTGGAGGTGGGAAAAATTTCTACAGAAAAAGAAAACACGTCCGCGCTCCAGAAGGAAACTGGCTCAGCTCACGCCAAAGTCCTTCGCAGAGAGAATCCCTCCGCGCGCAGCCAGTGCGAAAGCATTGCGATTGGCTGGGCAGAACACGTGATTAAAAACTTTAAATATATTGGCCCTTGACAGGGCGCTACCCGACGAAACTGAAGGGAAATTGTAGACCCAATCATACCTCCCATAAATGTCCTTACGCAAGCATAAATCGTTTTATGTGATGTGTTCTTAGACATGTAGAAGAGGGGTGCAAGTTGTTGTCAGAAAGAAAGGGAACGAAAACACAGGGTTCTATATTATTAACTTGTTGTATGAGATTGTAAAATATAAATGTGCATACACCAGCCTACTCTTTCCGACATCGATAGAGTCGAAAGGAAGATAGAGAATGAAAAGGCAGAATTTCCTAGGTCAGTCGTGCAAATGTTACAGTCAGAGTATATGGGTACATAATAAAAACAAAGACAAGCGTTGTGTTTGATGCTGGCCACTTTCGTGACTCTGTATTGAAGATAAATGATATTAGTCAACCAAACATTTGTTGTGTATTTACAGCATAACATAACTATTTGGACAACGTCTATAGAGTAAACGTGCTAACAAATTGAACAATGAGACATAGCGTATAATACAGAAATTTTTTGAGGCTGCAACCGCCATAAACAGAAATACAGCAAATAGAGCTTGCTGCATTTCTGGCAGCCACAAAAAGGTGGGAGAGGCAAAGAACAAAAATGACCAGCATGAAAGAAAAGAAAATATCGGTGTTGATCAAAATTAAACCGATGATTTCTGTAGTACTGGGGCAGTAGAACACCCTCATACTCCCCGGTAGTTAGGATATATCCTGCATGTATGGAGGATTGGGAAGAAACTTTAAAACGTATGCGCTCACTTCCTGAATGAGCTGTTGGTCTTCAAGAGCTGTTAGAGTACCCTCATATGCTCCTGGCGGTCGAATAGGCAGGTAGACACAGATTAGTCCGGGTCGAGTGAATGATATCTCATCAAAGCACGGTCGATACCCAGGAGTCTAGGTCTGTGAAACCCACGAGACCTGAAAGAGAAAATAGCACACACGACGGAATGGCGATCATAGAAAAAGTGACTGAAGTGTTATAAAGCTGAGACCCTTTAGCCTAACTCTACGTATTTCTTAAATGCATCTGATCTCCAGCGGCCTAATTCCCTTATTTGGTTGTCACTTAAACCTTGTCTGGCCGCCTCAGAGGCGGGCCCAATTCTGAAACTATGAGACTTAAAATGGTCCGAGTTAAATCCACAAAAGCAAAGCACTCTTCTAAGTTCTGTACTAAATTCTACTCTGGAAACTGGTTGCCCATTTTGGTTCATAAAAAGCGGTCCTAGGGTATTACCCCTGGGGGTTAGGTATGCTTGTAAATGAGCTATCGGACATGTCGCAGGATTTTGTTGAGCAGCAACATGTAATATATATGGTTGTCCCGAGACGTGTTTGAAATGTCGAAAAGTGATTGTAAGACGCTTGTGGAAAAAGTGACTTGAGATAATTGTATCAAATTGTCATGCTGATGTTCATTTGTTTGCACTGTAATCTCTCCTATTCTGAGAAAGGTATGGAAAGCCAATGTAAACATGGCCGAATATATGGTACACCTGAAATGGTCTGAGATGGCATGCATCATAGAAACTGTAAGTCTATCCAGTGTAACTATGTCAGTTGTCAAAATAACATCATGAGATTTACTTTTGTGATTATTTTGAATGAGTCTTTCAATAAGGAATGGGTTAGAAGGGTCTGTGAAGCCGTAAAGTTTGTGCACATATCCAACTGCAGAAACAAAAATAGATATCGGACATGCCACATATTTCTTATTGATTAAGTGCGCTATGAAAAGGGCCAAACTGGTTATTGAAATTGGGCGAGACAACTCAGTCAAGGTGTCCGATGTGAACTCTTTATGTAGCGTACACGCCCATTTATATGAGGTTTGTGTAGCTGGGTGTAGGATGTTTAAAGCCAATGGTCAAGCGTATAGGGAGCCATGGCGTGGAAACTCGAAACCTATTGGCACGAAAGGGCAACGGTGAGTCTGTTACGTATACCAGGCATATGTTTTGCCCTGAACAAGATATTTAATTTAAGACAAGAGAGTACAAATTTGCGAAAGAAATATATGATTTTGTGTCCTTAGAGGATTGCTTGTTTTATGATTTCAATTAAGGCTTGATTATCAGTGAGGAAATAAATACATTTATTGGATAAGTGTTCTCCCCAGATCTCAGCTGCCAGAACGACGGGGTAGAATTCTAGGAGCGTTATATTTTGATATGCCCATGTCTGATCCCAAATGCCATAGAAACAGTGTGTGCCTAGGATCGCACCGTATCCGACTGAGGCAGAAGCATCTGTGTGCAAGTCCAACGTGTCGGAAGTCATCCAAATGTCAGGTAAGAATAAAGATCTACCGTTAAAACCGGTTAAAATGTTTTGCCAGGTCCTTAAATCTTCCTTTACTTCTTTTGTTAGTCTAATGTGGTGATGCGTATTTGAGATGCCAATTGTCAAAGTTGATGAGTGGCCTAAGAAAAGCTCGTCCCGGCAAAACTACTGCGCAAGCAAAGTTAATAGTACCTATGATGGATTGCAACACCTTGAGAGTAATTTTATTTCAAGCCAGATATAAATGTATGAGTTTATTACATTTTTCTAGTTTGTCCGTGGGAAGGCGAACCTCCATTCTCACGGAATCCAATTCGTATCCGAGGTACGTCATGGTTGTTGACGGGGCAAATATTTTATCCGCAGCCATAGGAACGCCGATGTCGGCACATACAGTCAGGAAGCGATCAAGCTTATGCTGGCATTGGACACGAGTTGGATCTAGTATCAAAAAATCGTCAAAATTATGTGTCATGTGTGTTATATATAACTGTGTTCGCTTTCCATTGAAGAGAATTACTAAAGGTCTCAAATATTCGGGATTGTTCGGATCGTTGAAAACGAAAAAGCTGGTTGTTAGGTCGCTGCGGTTGCTGGATGTATTGTGGAAGTACCTTAATGGGCTGAAAAAATTGGTTTGGGAGAGCGAATGTATGAGTGTCCCCCTAAACAATTGAAGAACTTGTGCTGAAAATTGCATGAAAATCCCGATGAAAAGCGACCGCTTTTGTGGTAACTAAAACAAACACCCTTCGGATACTTTATGTTTGTAATTTGTGAGGGATAGTTTTGTGTGTAGTTATGACCCGACTCTAGCAAAGCCTTCATGTCGAGTTTTAGATGCGTTTTAATCCATGTAGCTTTCCCCTTTGCAACCAATTGTCTAAAGTTTTCATCATAGTACCTCCAATCAGCGCGTCTCTCAAGTTTAAGGACAGTTTTCATGTATTGGGGAAGAGAGGTACTAACCAGGGGATATGTTTCACATAGGACACTAGTGAACCTGCTCCAAGCGAGAATCCACTGTCCTACTGTGAGTTGGACGTTCCTAATTTTTGGGACAATGCTAAGTTCAGGACCAGTACTGTACGTATCTAACTGAAATTTGAAACCCGCATCTTGCGAGTTATTCAGGAGGGTAGGAAAATCAATGTGTGAGCCCGCCCATATGTTTGTCTTAACTTTATCAGGGATTAGAGTGGATGGTGAGGCCGACAAGCTTACAAATTGTGATTGTGAAAGCCACCCGGACGCACAAACGATTTGGACAACGTTACCTGTATCCACAACTGTACCTGTAACTGAAACCGTGGTTTCCACAATGGCGGGGGAGACCAAGGATGCTGCTGGTGAGTTGTCTGTTGCTACGGAGGGTCCAAGTTGAAACCCGGTTTGTGGACAATTTTTCCTGGACGGACTGAGCATAGCTACCACCTGATCAAATTTGTTATGGATCTCCTGTGTCACCTGGGTGGTGAGCCTGTCGGAGACCTCTTGGGTTATAATATGAAGAAGATGGGGGTCTATCCAAGCCCCTTCGCTGGCCGTTCCAGGTTGAATGTTGGCGGCAGTTGGTGTTGGCAATGGTGTCTTCTTTCTGGGCCTCTTCACCGCCTCTTGGATTTTGGACCTTGATGGTCTAGCTGTCTTCTTGAGACGCCGCCGCAGCTTTCTTTGTAAGGGGCATTTTCTGTAAGGAATGCCATAAAAAGTTAATAATTACATCAATGTCAGTGTATTACTACGTAGCAATCGTTGCAAATGCATAACCCTTATTGTAATATTATGAACATCACTGTTCACTGTAGTGAGATGAGGCATGAGCTCGGTAATAGTAAGGAAGAAAATGAAAATAGAAACAAAATTTGACTATTCTGAAAATTATGGGTCATTGTTTTGAGGTGCAGAATTCAGCATAAAACCAGTACCAACTGACAATTACAACAGGTCAGGGGGCCTAAACGATTTGGGCAACACATAGCCCATTGACATGGAGCGAAGTGATAGAAGCAGAAAGCATAAATGACTAATCAAGTGCCCAGTAGTGAGGTGCAGAACCCAAGTACGCCAAGAATGGAACTCAATGCAAACGTAAAATGTACGGTACCAATTGGTAAACACACAGGCCAGTAATACGTAATCAACTGATAATCATAAAATCCAGTGGTACGGAACCAACTGGTAAACACACATGCCAGGGATATGGAATCAACTGGTAATCATAAAATCCAGTGGTACGGAACCAACTGGTAAACACACAATCCAGTGATACGGAATCAACTGGTAATCATAAAATCCAGTGCTACGCAACCAGCTGGTAAACACATAAGCCAGTGATACGGAATCAACTAGTAATCATAAAATCCATTGGTACGGAACAAACTGGTAAACACAAAGTCCAGTAGCACGGAACAAAGTAGGAAATGCACAGTCCAGTGGTACGGAACCAACTGAAAGAAAACAAACATGAAGTCGCTTGTAAATCCTGTTCGAAAGTAATTTAACAGTGTAACATGTACAAAAGACTGACAAAGCACTTTTAGGCACATATGTTGATGAAATGAATTTATGCAATAGACGATGGGAAGTATATCTAGACATAGCTTAATGGTTCTCTGGTTTAATTTGCGTACGACAGAGAGATCGAAACTGATAATTTTGTCGACTATCCTGCCCCTCATGCATATAAATTCTAGAATAGCGCCGAATATTGAACTCGGGGTGCTTTTGTTGTTGTTGTTATAGGGTTTAACGCCATTTTTCAGCACAAGATAGGCTATACATGGCGGCCAGTGTTAATGGTGGAGGAAGAACCCAAGAAAACCCCGGAAAGAACCACCGACCCACGAGAATCTACCGGCAAGCTTTCTCACATACCCACATTGGCCGAGCCCGAGACTCGAACCCACGCAGACAGAGGTGAGATGGCAGTGATCCGTAACGGTGAGCGCTTTAGACCACTTGGCCACTCGGGGCCCCCCGAAATCGGGGTGCAAACGATCGTCTATTTCTGATTTCAAAATGACGCTGCAATCTTTTACAGATGGAATGACCCAGTGCGAGTGTGATGAAATGTATAACAAAAGAAAGGTTAGCAGAAATGATGGAATGGAAACAAGTTAATGTAAGTAATTACTTAACTTTCATGACGATCCATCTGGGGCAAAATTCCAGGAAACGAGGAAGATCTAACAGCATGAACCGATAACAACGAAGAAAAAATTTCTACAGAAAAGAAAACACGTCCGCACTCCAGAAAGAAATTGGCTCAACTCACGCCAAAGTCCTTAGCAGAGAGAATCCCTCCGCGTGCAGCCAGTGCGAAAGCATTGCGATTGGCTGGACAGAACACGTGATTAAAAGCTTTAAATATATTGGCCCTTGACAGCGCGTTACCCGACGAAACTGACGGGAAATTGTAGACCCAGTCACACCTCCCATAAATGTCCTTACGCGAGCGTATATATATATATATATATATATATATATATATATATATATATATAATGCATCAAGGTACTTGCAAAATTTCCAAGACAGAATTGGATGTATGTGCCACACCATCACGACAATGACGATGCAAAACTCACATTGGGTATAATGCCACCACGTGTCGTTTATTTATTACGACGACAGATCACATCAGGTTTGAAATTTAAAGCCAAATCAAAGATTACAGGGATGACAGTAACTTATATCTGAAAGTGAACTTTGTACAAAACGAAAATACGAATCCTGAAGCCAATGCCAGAGTAGCTTGGGTCAGCAATTTCATGATTTTGTTTTCACTCTGTGATGTAAATTTTTTTTTTTTTAATTTTTTTTTAATTTTTTTTTTTGTTATTTTTTGTATTTTATCTGGATAAGAAACTGATATCGCTGCAATTCTGGTGATTATTTCATTTATTTATGTTGTTGTGACATTTGTTTGTGTTCGGGCAGCCACATATGTTTGTGGGATAAATTTGTTTCTCTTAGTTTTATGGTACTCACGAACAGATCCACGAGGCTAGCAAAGTTAGTTATGTGATTTGAATCCGATCATATATATATATATATATATATATATATATATATATATATATATATATATATATATATATATATATCCACAAGCGTTTATCTAATTGGCTGAAACACTGGTGCATTTTCTGTTCTGTATTGTTAGCATCACCCCACCCCCCATTCGTACTCTCCATTGCTAACATGAAGCTGTAAATCAGCCCTTTCGAAATAACTAACTACGCCTATCTCAGAGTACCTATAACGAAATCTCTCTGGAATGTTGAGTAAAACATCTTTCAGAAACAGGTCCCCCTCAATAAGCGCACATGAGTCATCAGTTTTTTCAGGCGACTGTCGCACGTACCAAATAATGTTAAACCTCTCGTGAATTTCGTCCACTTTTTTTCTTGATGAAAGCGTGTAAAAAAATTTTATTCGCGCTGTCTCATTTTTGATTCGCGGTGTATTGCCATGCAAAACAAACTGAGTTCAGATTCCATTCTTATCCTTTATGGTCAACTGACATTTCTTTAATCACCTTGTACCTGATGATCTTCATCACTTACCTAATCAAAAAGATCACTCGCTTCAGACGCAGTAGACGAGTTATGCTTCTTTTACAGATGTATTCTTTCATGCACAATATTCTGCTGATTCTTTTTAGTTTAATTTGCCTAAATTTCCGCCCAGGTTTATCTCTTCCTATTTCTTAGGTCACTCTTGGATTCACCAGTTTATCAGAGTGTTCTGTGTTTGTTTCGGAGAATGTGTACAACATCGTTCGTGCCTTTTTAATCAACTTGTATGATGCATTCAAACTATACAGCTATATTAGTTAGTGGCTCACATTTTTTACATTCTGTTCTTTTGGCAGGTTTACACCATTACCACAAACTTCCATAAATTCCTTCAGTATACTTTATGAATCAATGGCCAGGCTGCTTGACATTTGTACAATAAACTATTAAAAGCATATCTTTAATACAATATTCACAACTAATATATTTGTCTCTTTGCCAGTGCAATAGTCTTGCTATATAGCTGTGAATAAAAATCAATACAGAGCGTTTTGTAAAGATAGTAATACAAGCCTGTCTGTAGACACTGTTGATCAAAACACAGTACATTCATTCATTACAGTCTCAATACGATCCGTAAATAATCGTCACACAAATAACTGCTTATCGATCAATAAACACATTAGCTAGCGGTGTGTGTATATTGATCGCTACCATGGTCTTGCCTAAATATGTACATCTCTCTGCAAGATTTTGTTTCTACAATCACAACAGAGTGGTATGAAAGGATATGTTTTGCGTTTTTGGAGACCCTTTGGAGAAATTCCATCCGGAAAAGACTTTACCCCCATGACTGGCTCACTCAAGTCATGTGTGCGTATGTGTGTGCGGACAAAATTAACATGCAACGGGTCAGGTGCTAACTTTGTTGGGGTGTAGATGCAAGGCCCCTAAGACAAAAAGGCAAAACCGGCAGTTACCATGCCGTACAAGCACAATTGGTTGTTGAAATCAAACCATGCTTGTTGTTGATTGCCAACCAGCATTTGTAGAGCTCTGGCGTTTGCCCCTGATGTTGACTGGGCAAAAGCGTGGATTATATGAAGCAAAACTCTGCTTCTACACTTATATTTTCTTTGGTAAATATACTTGGAGTGTCAAATAGATATGTTTCAATCTTGCTCCAACTAATGTCCGGCATAGTGACGACATCGTCTACCCAGTCAAACGTAAGTGAGTATGGATCCGGCGGAATTTTACCATCCTTCAAAATTAATTTTGCTCTAAAAGTTTCACTGCTCCTCCTTGCTAATACTTTCAGAATCGGAACTTATACTCCGTTCTTTTGAGGTCAATTTTAATTTATTCATATTTCATTCAACTTAATGGACTATATATATATATATATATATATATATATATATATATATATATATATATATATATATATATATATGAATTTTCTTGAGACCAGTTAACAGTAATAGCATAGTATGTTTGAAATGCCTCCTTTTCTTGGGGATCTATTGCCCTACCAGGTTCGAGGTACTCACCAGTGGCTGATCGATACAAACGGCTGCAAGTTCACTGCTCGGAAAGCTGACAGTGCAGTGGTTGTACTTTCTTGATTTAAACCAACTTTCAAACGACCATTTATTTATTTAACATATATTAATTAAATACAAAAACTTATAAAAGGAAGCAAATCAATTTGCAAAAGAAATTATTATAGGTACTTTGTAGTGAACACTCGGCATTGAGACAAAGAGTCAACCCTCTCCTTCAGCACAGAGCTTCTTGTAGTCAAATTTATGCTATCGGAAATGTAGGTGTATTTAAATTTGGTATAAACACAATATATGTATAGTATGCACGTAGTATCTTTGATCTTAGATCTCTGTCAAACATCTAGCCTTAGCTCTTAAAATCCGCGAATTATGTTTCAAATGAACGAAGTGATGTCTTCAGTTGACTTGGCTTCATTGTACAATTCACAACAGTTACATTCGTCGTCTATGCTTTTCAAAAGACGCTAAGCTAGCACGCCTAAAAAGCTATCAGAAGAGGTCTTTTGTAAAAGTGGCACGAATTTTGAATCATCTCAGAGTAAACATTTACTTTATAAAATCGATCCACTTAAAAACGAACAATTTGTCCCTTTAAAACGAGTTATCGAATGTCATAAATATAATGTCTTATATCCTTATGCAAAGAAACGTTCTTTTGAATCAAACAAAGTGTTTCAAAATGACTAAAGGTAGCGGGCCAAAGTTCTGAATTTACTGCTCCATTAGAAGCATTCTAATTTGAATTCTTTCTCTCCTTACATACTGGTGATTATAAATATAAAGATAACCAACATTTAATCTTATGCGGACATTTATAAAGATACTAAGTAAGGATCAATGCGTCATTTCTGCCGATGTATGTGTTCAAATAATTTAACTATTGCAGCATAACTTTGTTTCTTGCATCAAAATAAATTATTAGGGAATGATAATTTAGATGCTGCTATTCATTTTTAGCGACAATTTAAGATACGTTTTGCATCAATTTATTTATCTGTAAATAAAAAATGTATGATAAATATCTGAAGTTACTAAATTTAATATGTTCCTGACCATTCATCAGAACCCAAAAGGAATATTTTTGTCCATTTACCTTGCAACAAAAACATTCAGGTGCAAATCCATAATCCACAGTTTGCTGAAACATCCGTTTGAACTTATCTGTGTGAAAGAGACAGTGCCATTAAAGAAGGGATTAGCAAAACATTGACCCTTGATTATGTTTAGATTCTCGGTGGCTCATTTATTCATCGAACTGTTGTCATAAAATTTGGGAACTAAATAAAGTTTTCAAGGCTATACATATTTTAGATAATTTGTTTTATCAGACATATATTGAGGAACTGTTAGAAGTTTCTTCTATGCCTAATTCTCATAACATTATCGATCATTGACGAATAAGTAACAGTTTATACTTAACTCGATTTGCGTCGAACTCCAATGGGAATCGACGATGTAGTTAAATTCAAGCACCAAAAAATATATAGTTGAGAAAGTAAATCAGCACTGTATTGTACAAAAATGCACAATCAGGAAGTGAAAATGTATCTTTACATAGAGTGGTATAGTTGCTAGATTTGTAAACCAAAGGTTGACGGATCAAAACTCGGTATCCGTCCAAAATATTTTAATTACATCGTCGATTACCACCTTAGTACCTAAATCTATATGCATTAAAAGCAGATCGAAAACACTACACGACAGTTTTGAAAACAAAAAGAAAACTAATACAAGTTTCTATGTAAGCGCTAAATGAAGCACACCGGGTCAGCCAATAAGGCGCTGGGAAGGTTCTTGTCTTGTGCAAAGTACATGAATTGAGAATCACGTGATATATTAAAGGAAACTCCAACTGAACCAAAATTACTACAAATGAAGCAGCCAAGGTCATTCAAAAAAGCGATGGAAAGGCGCAGGTCCAATGAATGACTTGCGTAAACAGCCATTTGAAACTAGCAACAACATAGTTGAGGACAAATTACTATCATGCAGAAAAAATATCTTGGAGGAGAGAGACTTTAAATACTGAGATAGGCATAAAAGTTGCATTAAGGCAGAATTAAGCACCAAAGTAATTCTGTCACATAAATGGAATTCAGCTTTTAAACATTAGTAAGCAGTGTATCTTATTATTGACCAGCAACTCAGTTTTATGCACTAGTTGATAAAGAAATATTCAATTTATTAAGGTATACTACATTTCAAGTAAATGATTCGCATACAAAACATTAGACACTTTTATACTTACGCTTTAAAATTTTGCAATGATGACTCAATGACCAGAATAATAAGACAGTGTGATATGAAATTTTGGCAAATTCAGTTAAACTGGGCCACATGGATGGCAAGATCAGGATTTTACTTGCATTTATCTGACAAAATCATAATAGAGTTAGTACAAGCAATTTAAATGTTTCTCATGTACTCTCCGAAATTAAAACTATTGTATGAATGTAGATATCATTACCTGATGATCAATCGTTGACTTTAACAAACAATAATATAATTTAAAACAATTGTATATAATTGTTTAATAATTGTAATGTCTCTCCTATCATTCATGGTTTTATATTTATGGGGAAAATACCACATTTTACTGGTAATGGACCTGGAGAACATGCAAATATACATCAAGGATTTGGAAATCCTCTGCCAGCCGATGTATTAAGCGCATGCAAACGACATTATAATTATGAAGCTAGAACAGTTGAATTCTAGACAAATGTCAAATTAATAAATAAATTCATTATTCACGATGGCAAATCCTAGCCAAAGCTCAGGGAATGGAACAATAGGACAACATTTCTTTCTACAAGACATAATTGGTCAAACTGATTAAGGAAAATCTAGACTAAATCAAAACCCTAAATATAATAATATATTAAACAGTCGCTGTGCACTGTGCAAAATACTACAATAAAGCTGCTTGAAAATTTTGTTTTAGGCCATCATGGATGTGACTCAGATAAAATAGTACAGTCAGATTTAACAAATACTTCATATTCAAAAGTTAGACTAAACTATGCTGTTGGTTGTGATGGAACGTATTTAAGTCGAAGTGACATGGTGATGAAAGTATGAAAGCATTGCAGGCTATAATGATAATTTTAAAAACTCATTTGATACATTTATTTTGGGAATGATTACTAATATAAATGATGATTTTTTTTTCAAGGAGCTTGTATATAGTAGTCCCACATCCAGGACTTGTTGCACCATCTACTGCAACACCGTTAAGTTGTTTCGCTCATTTAGCTTTTTGCATAACTATGGATAAAGCAAACGTTCTAATCATAAATACAGCTGCAAATCATAGTATGTTTGATAATTGTTTTAACCGTTCACCTAAGTGTAACTTTTCTGATACTATTAATTCTGTTTTATAAATATTTTATCCATAGTTGTTTTCCTAACATGATACATGCCCAACATATACTCTTTTACTTCTCTTTATTTCTTATGGGATATATAATCTTAAATGGTCTTTAAATGAAATTTCTACATCTCTTGATTGTTCATCAATTTGTTCCATTTTTATTTCATCTAAATTTCTAACTAATCTTTGCTGAGTTTGGGGGAACAACTGGATTAAGAAATACCTAATACACTCTTGCAAGTTCGTCTGCCTCATTATCTTGAGGTGTTTTCCATTTTTATCCTTCTCGAATAAATCCTAATTATTTTTTTCAAAGAGTTATTATACGACTTATGTAAACAGAAAACAAGCTGTAGTGAACAAGTAGGATGTTCTCAAGAAAGTAGATAAGTATATAGCTTTAGAGAACGGGGTAAATCAATGTTCAGAAATGCTGTTAACAAAGCCAAACAAGCTTTTATATTTTTAGCAAATGAATTCCAGTTAGTGGGTCAAACATAATAACACTGTTTACCATCTACCATTAAATCCAACTCTTACAGCCGTTTACAGTATGGTTGTAAAGAGGTCATTGTAAATTTCTGCAGACAAACCATCATGCAAGAGTTTTGGAAAGATCATAAAGCTGATCACAATAATTTCGTTACACGAGTCTATAGTTGATTATATGATAACACTGAATACACTACCAGATATAAATGCAAAAACCTATATACTGATAAGGAGATTGTTAATACTATCGGCGTTGTATAAAAAGTATTAAAGAATTGGATAAAAAGATTCAACGATTAAAATGATATGGAACAAGTTAACAGATGCAACAGATATAATCATTTCTCAAGTAGACAAAAAGAGTTTAACATTAAGTGAAAGAACTGATATCGTTAAATCAGAAATAGAGAAGTGCATAGAGTCATTTAAATCAGAGCGGTACACAGAAGATAAAATAAGGAGTATTGCAACAGATACTAAAACAAAAGAACAAGAGAGCAAACTCATAGAAGTTCTTGAAACTAAAACTGTTTTAAACGAGCAAACCAGTTAATTAAAGATTGCACAAGAGCAAAACCCGATTGAGTTTTACTATATGATTTTAGAAATAAAACAGTTATTGATGTTGTAAACTTGGCAATACAACCACATGAATTTTATGTTGTTTCAAATGAAAAAACTCAAACATAATATAAACAATGTCTGTTTGGTTTATTGTGTGGATACACATCACCACAAACAACAGTTACAACTCCCTAACGTTTTACTGAATACAAGTTACATCAATTACCTGACTGCATAAGTATTCATTTGATTCAAATAAAAAAATGTTTATATAAAAAATTAAAATTTGAGCATTAATTCACAAACTGATATTACTTTGTGTGTCAGCTTAGAGATACATTCATATCCATCCATCCATCCATCCATACACCAAAACCTACAAAAGACACTTAATAATAAAGACACATCAAATCTGTAAAACACATCGCACAAGCAAAGGTAGTTAGTTTATAGACACAGGACACACACCTAAATCCTTGCATACATCAGAAAGACATACACAAACAAACACATACATAAACATAAACACAAACACAAACACTTTTAGCAAAATGATTAGTCTCTTTTCTAGAAATCTGGCTGGCTTTGAAAAGGCCTTTTCTTATTTAATGCACCTGGTTGACTCCCGCACCTCCCCGTCCGAGCACCTTACACAAACCGTCGACTCAAGCGATCTCCATCCCAGGGATTAATGAAGATGGAGAGTGCTGAATGGATTTGGGTGGCTTCAGGGCTCCAATTCTCTGTTTGAGGGACTCTGAAGGTTGTGGCCCTCGCTCGTCGATGCTGTTCCTGTTGTTGTTGCTGCTGTGATAATGTGAGCTCTGGCTGTGATACTATCATCCGCTGTTGTATTGGCTGGCGTTGCGGTGGTATCTTCGCCACAGGCTTCACTTCACAAATCTGCGCCTCGTCATCAGATGGGGTGGTACTATATTTTTCTTTTCCTCTTATTCTTTTTTGTTCATGGCCAGTTCGTTCAGGAGGAGATGAGCATGTTCCAGGGGCACTTGGAATTCAACGAGCTAGTGCACCTACTCATATTTTAGGGTCTTGATGCGTCAACAATGGTGACCTGATTTGACTTGACTATTGAGTTAACGTCGCTGATACGATGCAAATGCACATATGCTTCGTTTAGCTTGGCTAACAATGAAAACATGTTATTTGATGATGAGCCAACGATGAGTGACCAGACTGACTCACCTGTTGAATTAAAGTTGTTATCGCCCATCGGGCATGTACGACTATTTAATACCCTCATTCGAAGATTTGTTAATTATTCGTGGGAGGCGGTATGGAGTCTCACCCCCTCAAAGCTTTATAGTATGCATGACACACTGATTAATTGAATGTCCGGTTGAGGCAAGGCAGGAGGGATGGCGACGGCAAGAGAGCTGCTTATTAACATCCTTGGTTGTTTTAGTTCCCATGTTCCCAAAATTTAAAAACGTCGTCTTGTCACAATTTGGAATAATGATACTCTCTGCTGTTTGAAGTTTGAGTTTGGATGAAGTGGGCACGCCTATCCGATGTTTTGGGGTCATTTAAATCAACAACGTTAACATTTTGGGTTTCAATTAAACTAAAGTTAAATTGGTACCGTTTAGTGCGGTGGTCCTGATGACTGGGGTTTAGTCACTTTATAAATCTAGTTGGGGCCTTGAAACCTATATCTAATTAGTGTGCCGCATAGGGCAGTTGGGCCTGATGGTCTTGGGTTATTGGCCACCTTATAGTTCTAATTTGGGGTCCTCAGTAATAAGCTTATTTAATAATTGTTTCAATCGTTGCCACTTTGTGCGGCTGGGCCTGGTGGATGGGATTTAAGCCACCTTATATATTCTACATTTCAATGGACAGTTGGATCTTTATAGTGAATTTTAATTTTTTCCCACTTCATGCTAGTGCTGAGGAGTAAGAAGATAGTAGAGGTTGTTAGTAATACTAGAGAGGTGTTTATCTATATATTGTGATGACCTGTTTTTTATTGCCATTGCTATATTACGGTATTGTTTTAATAGGCTATATATGGCTTTTGAATGCATTGCTTATGACTGGTAAGGTATTGTTACTATATTGCTTATATAATTAATCTTGGTTGTTGTGTATTTCGGGTTTCTAGTGGAGTCATTTGACAGACATATAAAGGCAGGAAGATCCAATCCAACGAGTGCTAGGTCTGAGTACGCGCACCAGCATAACCAGGCCCAATGCGACCTGAATGCTCGCGCCCTTCACAAATCGGAGTGTTCCCTCTTCGTTTTCACAAGGCCTGACCACTATGATGTTTAATTCTTGTTACTGATTTACATTACATGTTGTTTTGTTTGAGAAAATGTTTACTTGTTGCATTGCATGTGTAATACTTTATAGTAACTAAGATAAGGTTTGTCCAAGGGATGGTTGGAGTTTCCATGTGACTGACTTTTAAATGGCATACTGGCCCATTCCAACGAGTGCTAGGTCTGAGAACGCGCACCGGCAAAACCAGGCCCTATGCGACCTGAATGCTCGCGCCTTTCACAGGTCAGTGTTCCCTCATGCGATTTTTGCAAGGCCTGTCATGGATGTAATTTATTGGACAATTATTGGATTTGGGTTATTATTGGTTATGATAGGGTTATGATGGTCTTTCAAGGACAAAGAAAGGAGTTTGGCAAACGAGGGAGTAAAGGACGTGATTAAATGTTTCCCTGTTTTCCTATTGGTTTTAGGAAATACAATATGTTATTGTATGTCAGGTTAAAGTTGGGATTAGTGTGCTCCAGAAAATCTGGGTAAACCGATGGATAGCCCATAGATTTTTGAAAGGTCGTAAAGGTTTCCCGGTGTGCCTGATATTTATAAAACACATTAAAGATATGGTGTAAATTCTCAGGGGTTGGGCAGTAGGGGCAATTAAAGCCCCAATCCTAGCTGATTGATAGGTATTTTCCGAAACTGCTGGCTAATAAGGTTCTTCCAGTCCTGATTCTATTGATGTTTTTTGTGATCATGTTTGTTAACCAGCATGGGCGCTTTTGTGCTTCTGCACACCGTTTTTGGGATAGAGTACAGTGTGCGTCCTTTTTGGCTGTTATCCCATTCAGGTTGCCATTTTCCTACAATTTTCCTGCTTATGATACTATATATTTCCTTGGTACTGTAATTAACTTGGTTCGATCAGATTCTTGGAGTTTGCTCTTTGCTGCTAGATCCGCTTTGTCATCTCCAGGGATGTCAATGTGAGATGGTACCCACATAAATTCTATAATTTGGTTATTGTTTTCCATGTTCTTTAATAGGAGATTGGTCTCTTTCATAAAATTGTCTCGGCTGGCAGAATGGCCGGTTTCTAGTGATCTTAAAACGCTGAGTAACTCGCTAATAATTATAGATTTGCGGATATTGTTAGATTGGACACATATGAGTGCTTCTATTATGGTCCAAAATTCTGCTGTATATATGGAGCAGTTGTCTGGGAGTCTGGCTCCCAGTTCTGTGTTGTTGTTTTTTTTTGTGTTTTTTTTTTCTGGTATAACTATAGCAGCTGATGTTCTGTAGGAATTATTGGATTTAGATCCGTCAGTGTAGATTCTGATGTAGTCTTTGTAGGAATCATCAATAACAGTGAGTATTCTTGCTCTTATTTCAAGCTGTTGGTCTTGTTTGGATCCAAAGCTTATCGCTAGTAGGTTGATTTATTGGTGTTTTGCATGTCCATGGGACGGGATCAGGGTATTTAATTTGATCATCTTGTAGGTTTTGTATATCTAGGGCTTTGCTTAATTTGTGAATATTCTGTCCTCCTAGTGGATTTGGTACTAACCAGCGGCTGAATGAGATGTTACATCTTTTGATAATGTTTTTGGTAGGATGTGAATCTTCATTTATTGAGATTCTTGCCGCGTGTCTTAGTAGCAGCTCTTCTCTCCTTAGCCTGAGTGGTGGTTCTCCTGCAAATATCTGCAGTTCTTCTTTGGAGGTGTTTTGTGTGTTCCTGTACATATGAGCAGTGCATTGGATTGAGTGATGTCCAATTTGTTTAAAATATTTTGTGACTGAGCCATAAACACTCATAATCCAGTTTAGAACTAATTATGGATCTATACAGCGTCAGAAGCGTGTCGCGGTCGGAATCCCAATTAAGTCCTTTAATATTTTGGAGGAGGTTTAAAAATCTTGGCTACATACTCGAACAAGTTCTGTGATATGGAAGATCCAAGTTCATCGAAATACATATATTTTCTCATATTTTATTTGTGCGCCTTGAATCTACGATATCGGATATTCTCTCGGGGTCTTGGTTTTGGGAGAAAACATTACTCCTATTGTCTTTCCTTTTGAAAGTTTGAATCCCCACTTGACGGCCCAGCGTCCAATTTGATTTAGGCTCATTTTGATTTCCGTAATCATTTTGTTGCTGGAAGGGTTTCCCGCCTTCCACATGCCGCTGTCGCTGGCAAAATGAGATAGATCAAGTTGGCTGAGGTCAACAGAGCGCTCTAGGTCATTGATCATGATGTTAAATAAGGTGGGACTTAAGACACTTCCCTTTGGAAAGCCGTTCTGTAGTACATGTGTCTCCGAGTATTGGTCCCCTATTCTTGTCCTGATTTGGTGTCCATTTAGGAAATTGGATATCCACCGATGCATGCGGCCATTGATACCATAATGGTTTAATTTCGCAATTAGGCTGTTGGTCAACACCAGATCAAAGGCTTTTTCTAGTCAAGAAAGATCGCTATGAGGTTTCGATCAAGTTTGCGTCTAGTGTTAAATGCTAGTTTTATACATGATTGGAGCCTAACTAATTGTTTATGGTAGATCTTTTATTGCAGACGCCGCTTTGGTTTTGGGGGATCAGGTTATTGCTTTCTAAGTGGTGTTTGAGCCTATTGTTGGTCATAGTTTCCATCACTTTACAAATGTTGTCTGAGAGGGATATTGGCCTATATCAGTTTAGGTCTGTTGGGTCTTTACCGGTTTTGGGGATTGGGATTACTATTGCTTGTTTCCATTTCTGGGGGATTTTTCCGGTTCTCCATGATGTGCTGATTAGGTCGAGAATTGCGATTTCCATATTTTATGATATATCCTTGTAAATTTCGTATCCAAATTGTCTTTTCCAGGTGAGGTTGATTTTTTTCCCTGTTTGTGCTGTTTTCCATTCTTGAGTGTTAAAATCTACATTAAGCAGGGTGTGCTTGTTTTCCAAATCCAAAAAAAGGTGGGGATATTTATTTTTCACTATTTTTAGATGGTTTTGGAATTGGGTTGTGTGGTTTCTATTGCTGCTCATTCCGGCGAAATGTTTGGTAAGTAGATCTGCTATTTCTTTGTTGGTTATCGCTCCAGTAACTTTAGGCATGATTATGGTTGAATTACCTTTAATTGCCTTTATTTTGTTCCAAACCTGTTTTGCACTGCATTTGAAATATAGGGTTGAGCAGTAAGTGCGACACAAGTTTTCTTTTGCAGTGCAAATAATGAGTTTTGCAGATTGTTCCCTGGATTTGTATATGAGGAAATCCGAGGATTGTCCTGTATGCTTGATTCTGTTTAGGACTGTTTTTATTTCCTTCAGTGCCTTTTTGCATTCGTCTTTCCACCATGAAACTGTCGGTTTTGCATTTAGGCTGTTTATTCTTCCTGTTCTAGGTATTCTCCTAGCCGTCTCCGATGTTAGTGTCTCTAGTATATTTTGGTTATATATGTCTGTGTTGTCGTCTCTAAGTTGTTCTGCGGTCGCTTCAGTCAGTATACAGCTGAATGCGACCCAATCAGCTTTATCAAATCTCCACCTGGGATTTTGGTAAAGTTGGTGATTTGAGTTGTTAGATTGATGGTAATGATTAGGGGGAAGTGGTCGCTTCCTAATGTACAAGTCTGATTTACTTCCTAATTTGCTATTGTAGCTAGATTGGGTGTACAAATAGTTAGGTCTATGGCTGATAATGAGCGGGTTTCCGGGTCGATCCTGGAACGTGATCCGTCATTGAGTATCACTAAATTTTTATTATCGTCCCATTCCTCAATCAATTTTCCTCTTTTGTCTTGGCGGACTCCTCCCCATCATTTGCTGTGGGTATTAAAATCTCCACATATTATGAATTCGGTCTCGCTGCTAGATAGTTGGACATACATTTGGGCAGAGATTGGATGATTGCCACCTCGTTCGTAGATATTGAAAACCTCAATAACAAGGTATTTTTCCAATAGTTCAGTTAGTAATTTAAAATTTAAAGATAGATATGCAAGGTGTTAGTGGTTACTTGTCCGTACGTCGAGAGATATTTTTAGGTACGCTCGATAAGGGTAAGTATTTATGCTGTTGCTAGCTAGTTTTTTATTCAAGTACAAATCCACTTCGCTTAACAACAAATGCATGAAATTGTTGACGGGATCTACTTGGTCCGCGTCTTCTAGTTCCGTTTCTTCCGTATCGACAGATTTATCTTTCAAGTAAAGTAACTGTCATTCAGATCGATCAAATCTTCGGTGTGTCCTTTGATTTCACATTCGACAGGGGATGAGGTAGTCAAAGACGAGATAGGATGAAATTCTACCCATTGTAATTCTTGCATCATCTTCATGATAGGGGCATGGCAAACAGATCCAGTTCTGACTAGCAATATTCGCAATAATCTCGGTGCATCCTTTTCTTAGTAACCATTGACGGACAATTCTCTGGCTGTTCTTCTTTTCTTAGTCCACAACGTGTGGATGAGCTCTGAAGGGTTTCAACGTTTCATCTTGCATTTGTCTTGCTGTGTCGTGGAAGAGGAAGGAATATCTTTGCAAGCAGCTTTTAGTGCATTTCAAGGGTTCTTTAGGTGAGCCAAAGTGTCTTTATCCAGTTTGAAGAGACTCTATTTTGCCTGCTCTCATGAAGGTCTCATTGGGGTTTTGTTTGTCGATATTGACATTTTGACAAAATTCTTTTCTTCGTGCCACTATTGGTTTTAAGATGTTGGCTACATTACGAAAAACATATTTGAACATTTCCCCATAACCGAGTGACTCCTTGGTATTCACCATGCATGACGTACAGTCTCTACAGAATCTTTTCGAAAATGTAGTTTCACATTGAGATTTCCGTTCGAGAATGGAATATTGTGTTTCAACCCTCATTATAAGTAGCCAGTTCGAATCCACTTTGAAACGAATGACTCTCAGTCAAGGCGTTTCCCACCAGGTTGTACTCCACCACATCGACGTACACTTACATCAAATTCATTCCATCGTTTAATTCGATAGAGTATTTAAATTACTTGAAGAATTACAAGTTCTTCTTAATGAGAGCCTTTGTAGAGATTCCACCGAAAATAGCAAGCAAATCAAGACAGAAAGTAACGGCCAGGGTTTTGTTATCCTTAAAATTCATTTCGCGACGGTGAGAAATTTATTTTACTTTGATATTATGTTTGTCCAGGGCTTCTTAAACTGTTCGTTGAACCTTAAGGGAATCACTTCCACCACATGTTGAGCATTCGAATAATACGCCACAGGAATTCAGATGGCATGAGCAGTCAATTGAGGATTGGTTACTGATAGTCTTCTGAATTCACACACTAGAGGATCATTTTTGTTCAAGTGTACTCGCACTTGTTCGTTAAGATTTCATCCACGAAAGTGTTTTGATGTTGGTCGATATTTATGATTTACATGGGATGCATGATTTCTACCAATGCGACTTCACAATGGGTTTCGTAACCCAACTGGATGGACTAAGGTAATTTGGCTGTGAAACAAACAGGGTGTTGCTGGGAAACAAATCCATAGAAGTGTCACTGGGTAAGTTTAAGTAAAATTGATTATTCATAAAATTGGACCTTCTACTTTCCGAGGAGTCACTCGATGTCAAACAAGAAAGATTTTCCAAAGGTTACAAAAGAGGACTGTTTCTGCTGCTGTCTGGTGGTGACTGGCTACTGATATTGTAACTGCCCGTAGAATATATCAAAGAAGAGTTGACAAGAAGGTAACGGATTCAACTGCTGAGTAAAATAGTTCGCAACTGTTTGTCTCTTGTTGCAAACTCAGATTGGTGATGGCAGCTCCGATGACACAATACACCACAACGAATTGGCAGAAAACGAGAATTTGCGTTTTAGGCACACGTTCTCTACACCATACCCACAGGGTTTGCTTTTGTAGATCAAGAAGAGGGGAACTATGAGAAGGAGCGGTCGCTACTGTGTTGAACGGCGGTCGCTACTGTGTTGAACGGCATTATGGTCACTTCTTTTTATAGTCGATAACTTGCAAAGCGGCAATCCAAGAACCATAACTCAGCCTATATCCTTTCCAGCGCACTTTTACCGTTTACTTCAAGTGTTCTTCGATCGTGAGTGATTTCGATATCGTCTTATTTTTTTGGACACGCGTTCTAACTCAGGCAAGTAACAAGTTTATTTTAACATCTCGCCGTTCATGTCTTCCATTTTAAGGACAGGAGGATGGCGGCCACAAACTCGTCCAGTGACATATAACAGTTCGATGGTCCAGTTAGTTAGATAAATTTTGTCGAAGGTGCGTATGGTTCATCCAGTACGCACCCAATCTCCCGTAGCTAGCAGTCAACGTTTCTTGGGAACGTTCCAAACACAGCCACTTCGTTTTCGGGGATCACATCCTCGGTGGCACATCCAGTGCATCGATGATAAAACTGAATATATGTCTCCTCCATAACCGCCAGGACGGTCAGTATTGTAGTAAATGCTAGCTAAAAAGACTCACCATGATGGATCTCTTCAATAAGCCACCCAGTGTTTACCGATGCTATTCTTGGGTTCGTGGGATTTGGAAACTCCTTGGAGTGTTCGACATGCCACAGGAGTAGGAACCGAGAATTTGGTGGTAAAGAAAACATTATCACTTTTTCTTGCTTTCTTTCTTCACTTCTGTTGTTCCTTCTTTTTTCTTCTGCCGAAGAAGGGGTGGGCATAAATTTTTTTACTCAGTCTTGTACGCCATCTTGTTGGGGAGTGGGGGAAGGTGTCAACAAGAACGCTGCAATCTTACTACGTATGGGAGCAGACGAAGTTTGATAGCCTTCTCGTGTGTCCAATTCTTCCTCTCGCATTCGTGTGGCTACGTCTATCAAGGTCACTGGGGATGGTGTTTGGCCTTTCATCATTGCCTTGAAATTTTTCAGTCTTTTTAGCTCTTCCGTCTAAAGCTTTCTGGTGAAATAGTTGAAATGGTTGCATAATTTGGCTGTCCCATTCCCACTTGTCCGTTTCTGAGTAATCGTTGACATTCATTATCGATTGTAATTCTTATTGTAACTATGATATCTCTGTAAGAGTAGGATTCGGAAGAAAATGAGGTGACCGTTGTTTGTACCAACGATGTAGGACACTAAATTCAGCTTTTGTCCTTCCATGAGCTTTTGAGAATGGGGGCACTTTTATCTTCTCATGATGCCTCCTAAAAGTGACCCAGCAAACTATCCTAGCGAGGAGCAGCCACTTTTAGCAAGAACCTAACATCATGAGTAGTAATCCTTCGCAGAATTTACTTATACTGGTTGATGGGTACTTTCTTTTAGACCATTCGATGAAGAACGTTTCGATGTTTTCCTAAGCGTTCTTTCTGGTGCTTGGAAAAAAATACCGTTCCTTTGAAGGCATTCAAACAACATTCACGCACAGCATCTATGATTTCTCCAGAGGCTGTTTGAATGAGTTGTGTTTTTCATCCGTGGATTGGATTTCGTCAGTCCAGGCGTTACGTCCCAATGTTTGGCTTAAGGATTGGAGAATCTGTTTCTTTTTCCTTTTTGGGTGGTGGACACTTTTGGGACAGTGGCATCTTTTCCTTACAGGAACAAAAAAGAAAAAAAAAAACAAAAAAACAAAAAAAAACACCGAAGCGAATATCCCGTTACACTTCTTTTTTATCCTGGAATGCGTCTCCACTCATGCTCGTTATACAGTATCATTTCATGATGGGCATCACTCGACGTTGAGTTGTTTGCAACAAACTAAATCGTGACAGTTCTCGTTTGGATAAATCCAGTAAAATTTGCAATATCGCTGTTCTTTCTTGGACTTTAGTTTTACGGGAGGGCACTTTCTTAGCGGCAGCCGCTGACGCTAAAGAAGAAGAGAAGTTCCTTTAGAAACGGGTTTCCATTCTTCATCAAATTGGGAAAGACGCGTGCTAAATCATGTTTTGCTGGCATCATTAGCGACAAAGAAGTCGAAGAGGCTGGAGACACGGTCACAGAGGGATGTAGTTTTGTGGAGTACGGTTGCGTCCAAGCAGCAGTGCCTACCTTTCTCGCAGGAGCTGTTTACTCGGGACGTTTCTTCTTCTTATGGCGTGTGCTGACCGTGGCACCACCGTTCTTCTTCTTGCAACATCTTTGGGGAGAGGATATTTCTGGGTTGCAGCTTCGGCGTTAGGATCCCATTTTAAGAGGGAACAAGTGTTGACACTGTCTAGAGAGCCGCTAACCCCAGTTTTAGAAATGATTTGTTCTGGGGTTTTTTCTTTGGTTTGAGTGTCGATTCTCAGATCTGCAAGCTGTGACAAAGCCATTTCATGTTTGTCAGAAAAGCGTTTGGTTTCATGAGGATCCGGATGACGCCTTGAAGTTATTGACGTACTGGGGGATTCAACCATCGTAATACTTTTTCGCAACTGGCTTCTAACAAATGGGTACGCAGTTGTGGAATCTTTTCAGCGGCTGATACCGTACAGTGCACGAATCAATTGGATGGATGTGAAGACTGAAAGGAAGTCATGTCGACGACTGCGAGACAGAAAAGAAGTTTAGAAGTATTTTTATGCCGATCAGGACGAGTAAATGACGAGAACTCCTTCGTGACACCAGTCGTGAAAAAAATCGGGTGTAGTGGGTTTTAAATCAACCAGTAAATAAGCGTGAGGTGTTTGAGTGGGATCGTCGTACGTATAAGTTAGCCAAGGAGTTCCTAAATATTTGTCTAACACTTGCACTTGAGATTTATCTATGGCACGTTCAAACAAGACCACATAATAGACAGTTAGACTGATGTTATGATGGGCTTTACTTTGTTAAAAACAAATTTTGGGCAATGTAAATTATACTGGCATTACAATGATGCCCTTTTCATGTAAACTAAAGTTTAATTGCTGCTTCTTCTTCCACTAATACGTCATCGATGATGACCGGATGTGCTTTTGGCTCGAGTCAATGAAGCAGCTGCTATTTGTCAGCGTTTATTTACCGGTAGCGTCATGGACATCAGCGTTTATCCAGCACTGACGATTACTACAGTGATTGATCAATTAGATTGGCTATAACAAATAACATGATTATACACAATACCCAACGTGGACCTGAAAATGTCAGGCTGATAAGTTCGCGATTACCGGTTATAAAGCGATCTACGGAGATTTTCTCGGCGATGTTATTTAAGGCTTAATCAGAAAGATAGCCCCAAAAGCTATTCTGATTGCAGGACAATTAGGCATGAAAGCCATTGACGTTGTTCGTGATAAGGGTATTGACATTATTGGTGATGTTACTGGTAAAACATTCTCAGCAATCCGAAACAGACTCGCGCGATTCATGGGGCGTGATCAGAATGTCGACTCAGGCCTGCAGATATCTCAGCGGGATTACTCGACGTTATATCCGATCTATTACTTCTCATTGGAACACTTGGATTTGTTTAGACAATCTGTCGTTAACGTACACGTGCGAGCTACTGTTGGTCCTGTCCCAGCTGGTGGTTACAGAGCAATCGCTGTTTTACTGTCAGACAAAACAATGCTGATAATATCCCGGTATTTACTCAAGCGTATCAATTGCGACGATCAGAAACGAGATCCGCAATGAGGCCAGTAAACGAGTTGCAAAAACCGGTTATACAATAACTGGTGAACTCAACATGAACGGAAATAGAATTGTTATTCTGACAGAACCGGCATCAGACGATGACGCTGCAACGAAGACATATGTAGATGATAAAGGCGCCGGGATCAATACCGCCTTAATGACAACGAATGATAGATTAAACACATTAGGATCCAAGTACGATACTCATGTGGGCGTGTTTACAAATTTTCGCAGAAACATAAATAGAGTCGCTAATGATTTCTTTGGAGCTCCAATGGTCGTCAACGTTAAGCACGGGCGTCGGTCATTTCCTGTTCTAGCTCACGACTCTTTTCACAAATCCACAAAATCAGGCCAGGTCCTATGAAACAACATCACTTCTCTGGTGTTTGGGAACATATCATAAAATACAATATGATAGTATCCTTGCTCAAACTATTTTCTATTTAAAAATTGAAGGTATTCTCTGTTAATCAACGCTGGTCATTCACCAGCAAATCCCACAATGCAATCCTAAATAGTAAACATCCGCTTTCTTTTCTTTCTTTTGGGACTTGATAGATATAAGTTAAAACATGTTACACCACACTAGCTTATCTTTTATCACCATTACCCTCATCATGCACAAAATATTTACCCTGACGTTCCCAGCAGATGATAATAATAATGCACAACCAGTACTGATTCGGGATCGCACAAAATTATCACTCTCCACCCATCTCATTACAACTCTAAAAATAACAATGTCGAAGACAAAAGGACCAGTCTGTAGGAACAAACTCGTTCTCCTCTATCTATGTAGCCTTTTGTTAGCTGAATCATATGCACCAGAACCAAATCCGGGTCCAAGAACCATCAAGTTTCCTTGTGGGGTCTGCAACAAAGCCTGTAAATGGACAACACCTTGTGTGTGCTGTGACTCATGCGAAGTATGGTATCATCAAGAGTGTATGGGTATGCCAGATGCCGTGTTCAAAACTCTCCACAATGTAAGTTGGGAATGTATTCAGTGTGGTTTGCCAAACTTCTCCACTGGAATATTTAACACTTTTATCTTCGATACCAGTAACAGTTACCAATGCCTTAGTGACAGTACCCAAGTAGACAGTGAGATAAGTTTTAACAACCCAACTGCTACTTCATCTCCACACAAGCAGAGAAGCACCTCTACAACACATGGTCCCACTGGAATTAGAACTGACTTGCCTATGTGAATCCTAGTAATTAATTGTCAATCTATAAAGGGGCCTGGAAAGAAAGGACTACTAAGCAATATGATCTCCTCTACCAAAGCAACCATTGTTATTGGTACAGAATCATGGCTACACAGCGACATAAATTCATTTGAAGTATTCCCTGCAAATTTCAGGTCCTACCGCAAAGATCGCCCAGAGGGATTCCATGGGGGTGGTGTATTTGTCCTAGTATCAGACCAGTATTCCAGCTGCGAGACAGAAGAACTTAAGGCAGATAATAACTTTGAGTTAGTTTGGGCCAAAATCAAGGTTAAAGGGGCATCAGACCTATATGTTGGTGCCTTCTACAAACCTCCATCCTTAACCGAACCAAACTACCTAGATCACCTTCACCAATGCCTTACAAGAATCCCACGAGGTGAGCACGTATGGCTAGGAGACTTCAATCTGGCAGATATTGACTGGGAGAATGAATGTCCAATACCACAAGCCACAAACAATGCCCAATGCCAACAGCTACTAAATATCGTAAAGGACTCATTCCTGGAACAGGTTGTAAAAGCATCAACACGTGTAACTGAATTTACCTCAAATCTGCTTGATCTGTTCTTCACAAACAACAAAACACTAATTAACAAGTGTGATGTCATACCAGGAATTGCTGACCATGAAGCAGTCTACATAGAGTCCAGCCTACGACAAATGAAAGTAAAGAAAGCAGCCCGTAAAGTCTTCCAATACAGGAATGCAGACTATGTCCAAATAAGAGAAGAATTGCAGTCATCACAAGAATCATTCATACGTGAAACAGATAACCTTTCTGCAAATGACACATGGAAATGTTTGAGGAGAACATCAAACGGTTAATGGATAAATTTATACCATCTAAGACCTTATCTGGAAACAAAACAAACAAGCCTTGGATAGACAAATCCATTAGAGCCCAACACAGAAGATGGAACAAACTGTTTGCAAGACAGAAAACAACAGGAAAAACAAGAGATCGGAAACTATACAAAGAAGCAAAAGCAAGATCACAACGCTTTGAACGGCAGGCCTACTGGAGATATATTGAAAACTTGATAGAAGTTGGTAATCCAAATCAAGAACAACAACCAAACAAGCAGAAGAGATTTTGGAACTACATGAAGTCCTTACGTAGAGACAACTGTGGTGTGGCACCACTCAAGGAACACGGGAAACTACATTCAGAGGCATCCGACAAGGCTAACATACTGAATCGTCAATACCAGTCAGTCTTCACACAAGAGGATAAAAGTGATCTACCAAGCCTACATGGAGATCGGTACCCACCAATGCCTGATATCCTAGTTACTGAAGAAGGTGTATACAGCTTGTTGCGGAAAATTAACCCACAGAAGGCCACAGGACCAGACATGATTCCAGCAAGGATCCTGAAAGATCTAGCAGAAGAGTGTGCACCATACTTGAGTTATATTTGCCAGAAGTGCCTCTCAACAGGTTATGTCCCTGATGTGTGGAAAACAGCAAACGTTACAGCTATCTTCAAAAATGGAGAAAGATTCAAGGCAAGCAATTATAGACCGGTCTCCCTTACATGTATCAGACCCAGTACCGGTTGTTAGTGGGGTACCTCAAGGGAGTGTTTGGGTCCCGTCCTCTTCCTGGTGTTCATTAATGATCTACCTGAGAGCGTCAGATCCAATACGAGACTGTTTGCAGATGACTGTATAGTCTGCCGGGAAATAAATGCCTCCAAGGACTGTGAGATCCTTCAAGAAGACCTGAACCAACTGGCCTTCTGGGAAAGGATTTGGGGTATGGTGTTCCACCCAGAAAAATGCAGCATCCTAAGAGTTTACAGGAAGAAATCACCAATCTTGTACGAATATACTCTCAAGGGGCACAAGTTAGCAGATGAGCAGGCGACAAAATATCTCGGGGTTGAATTGTCCAGAGACCTCTCTTGGAAAAGGCACATAGACAAGAGAGTGAAAAAAGGGAACTGTAACCTTGGTTTCCTGCGCCGCAACCTCCAAATCAACAATGAAGAAGTAAAAGGCGCAGCCTATTTCACTCTGGTTCGACCAGGTCTTGAGTATTGCTCGACTGTGTGGAACCCACATAATAAATATCTAATAAATAAGATAGAGATGGTTCAGAGGAGAGCTGCTAGATTCACCACAAATAAATATCGCAACACTAGCAGTGTCAGTGCAATGTTGAACCATCTCCAGTGGGAATCACTCGAATCCAGGCGAACCAAGGCCCAGCTGACCATGTTGTACAAGATTGCGAACAACCTAGTGGACATACCAGCGGACAAATACCTGACCCTGGCATATAACCAGACTAGGGCAAACCACAGGAAAAAGTTCCAATTAAAGTCAGCATCGACAAATTGTCACAAGTTTAGCTTCTTCCCATGCACAATAGGGACCTGGAATAAATTACCAGCAATAATTGCAGAAGCTCCTGACTTGGTATCTCACAAGCAGGAGCTTTCCAAAATCACACTTTAATGAACTAGTCAGCTACAAGTAAGACCTAGTGATTCTCAGGGCTATGCCGATTGAGGTTTCATATCTCATCGCCGCTAAGGTTGCCGGACTAGTCTGAGTATGAAGGAACGAAAGCGTACACTGACACTCTTTTACTTATTTCTGCCTTTCCTGTCACTACTCTTCTGACTGTCCTATCACTTCCGTCTTTTCTTTATCTTTGACCACGCACCACCCGTTGCTTAATAGTCAAGTGTGACTGCGTCAACGTATTTATAGACATAGACATGAAAAAATCAAAAAGATTGGCGTGGGTGTGATTCATACGATTCCGTTCATTAACGTGGTATACACGGTGGGGTCTGGATTAGCAACATGATCAAAACAAAACTACTTCATCAAACATACCGTTGAGACCACCGGGGTGGACAGGTTCTTCGTGTTTAAGGATATTTACCACATTTTCATGGCGTCATTCGACCGATAGATTTTCTGGAGCCGTGTTAGTGGTGTTAAATCAAAATACCGAGGAAATATTCATATTGGATTCAGAAGACAAAACTTAATCGCAACAATGTATTGGTGGTGTCTGGAATTCGTAGCAGCAACGCTCAATTGATTACTTAGTATAGAAGATAGCGCGACAATGAATTCCACACAATCTTACAGACATAATCAACCATATACGAGGAAGGCATCGCTGGAAAAATTATCGACGAGCACATGACAAAACTAAAACAAATACCGCAGACGAGTCATCGTCATCGACAAGGTTTGTATATGCGGTGTTGTCGCTAATCGCAGGAACTACGACGTCGGTACTTTATCAGCGACGCTCGTGATATCGACCATGATTGGAATCGGTGTCGCTGTTGTTGTTGGAGCTGCTGGTATCCTTAATATTTTCTGCATGTGCTTTTACGAAATTTAATGAACACACAGAAACAGTGTACGCGGTGAAGCATGCCTTTATAAATATATCATCGATACTGTCAACAGGGTTAAACTACAGTGCAATATCAGACAATGAATTTACTGCAATTAATGATATTTATAATCGGTATCACAAGAACGAAAACGTGCCCGAGCCGACGTTGCCAGCAACACATTTTGAATCCGCCGTATAGATAATAATGACACCAGAAATAACTACCAGGCTGGAGCAGATTATAGCTAACACAACGCCGCCTCCGCCGCCCACGTTAATATCAGCGACGTCAACGCAGCCGGAATTCGATATTGGTTTTCCAACTCCAATAAAAGTACCTAATTGTCGGTCACTTGAGATCGCACTGGCACAATTACGACTTTATTATAGTTGGCCAAATATCAGAGAAAAATCATTTGGTGGATTAGGCGCTAACAGTTCACTGGTATTTGCGCAGCTTGATGAAAGTGGCCAGACCGTCCCAGACTGGAACGTCGTTGGAATTCCATCAGGATCATATCAAATCCAGAAATAAATGATGAACTTCAACGCAGAACCAAATCTATAACGGGAAAAGAGTCAAAGATCGCTATTAAAGTACACGAGCTAACGCTGAGCCCCGCCATTGAAATATCAATGCCCGATTAAGCGGTTGACATATATAAGTCGTCGATCAGAATCTTACTGGGATGGCCGACGGTAGCACCAGCATATGTTGGACAACCACAACCACAACGATCTGATCATTTATCAGACAAACAAATATTCATAAAAGAACCAGATTATAGATACGACATACAATGATATAATTTGACAGACAGTGATACAGGGAGTATGCTTGGAGTGGCTAACTTTGACCTGGAGAGGTTGACTCAGGTGATCGTAGTTACCTGGAATGGTCTTATAATCATGTAATACGGACGGTAGAGTAATCGATTATAGTTTCTCCTAAAATAATAATTACCAAGAAAACATCTCAAGAGCATAAAAATACACAAGATGATCCGAGAAAGCTGCTTGAGCAGTGTATACTTGAATATTCGAATGATGATCTTAAACGAAGAATAACTGAGACAATGCAACATCTGAATCAGGTGAAATCGTATGCAGAACTCATTCGAAAATATATGATAGAAAAAGTAGTTAACAGGGGTGATGATATTAGGAGCGAAGGCCAACTGCCCAGGTTTAAACTACCCCGGTTTAACATCGATAAGATGCAGCAGGGTCTCGATGGCATAATTGACGAATATTTTCCAAAATTCTTTGCGGCCTGGGGCAAAAAAAGATGCCCTCCAGATATTTTCCAACATAATAACGATCCAACAGGTGGTGGTCGTCATGTATCGCCTGGTAAAGTTAATATCACGTCGATGATTTCTGTAAATCTCGTATGTGATGAAGTCGGCGGTAGTTATACCTCGTCTGGATCACAGACAGGATATGTTCTTTACAGTTTTCTCCGGAGGTAATGCCTAATCATTTGATTGTGTCAGTGTCCACTAATTCTGTTTATTTACGATGTAATAATTCGTATAACCGACCAGGACGATAATTTATTGAATGAAGAATTAACTGTTAATTTGTATGTGCCTGATAGACCATAAATGGTCAGCCGTGGGAAAAAAAAGACGTTGATATTCCACCTTGGATTCGGAATCCTTAGTGGATTCCAACACAAGTTATTTTTAGCTGTCTCGCACGCGCACTTACATCTGCTCGAGTTTCATATTGCCTAGACAGTTCTTATCGTATTTTCTCAATGCCAGTGGAACAAATGTAGCGCGATATTCTTCACGTCGCTGTTATATCATTTCAAAATCATCGTTGATTTTATCAACATCAAGCTGAACCGCAAGACTATCTTGTTGTAATTGTTCAATCTTAGAAATAATCTTGTTAATATTTTCCTGGTTCATTGTAAAATAAATAAATTTATTTAATAGTGTTGTAGTAGTAGTAATCGCTGAGTATTTTGCCGTTCCATGAGGTCATGAGGTACCCTTCAATGTGGCTCTCAGTTTCATAATGCCGTTCCATGATGTTCCTTCATGTGGTACACTTCAATGAGGCTGCCCTTTCATGGTGTCCCTTCATGGGGTACACTACAATGAAGCTTTTTCTATTTTGATCTTATTTTGGCTCATTACCGTTACTGTCTATTTTTACCATTACTATCGGTGTTGTCGAGGAATATACTGTTGGAAGACATATATTAAGAGATGAAAGAATATTTGTAATTCTGTAATATAACAAAATTTGTGTATGTTATAATTATAATTCTGTTTCCGTACCGGACAGTGAATTTTAATTTTATCAGTGAGGTCATGTGATTAGTTATAAATAAGTGCCTCTGTGAAGTCTAAGGATGCCCAGCCATATACAGACAGACAACATTTATAATTCCACACACGTACATAATTTATTAAGACAGACAGAAGCTGTAACTTCACACCTCTTTGAGTTACATTGTATCCAAGTCGACGGCTCGATTTGGCGAGGATGGCTCCGTTTCTCCTTGCTCTTTTGGACCAGTCGATGTGGGATCTATCGATCGATCCGTCCAATTGATCCTAATCCTTGCAAGCCCTGCTCGGGGTGAGAAATCAGCGACAATCCAGATATTGGTATCTGAGATTGTTAGCCCCTGCAACGAATAAATTGTTACTGCATATCATAGAGTTCAGCAAGATGGTTGCGGCTATCGTGAAACGAATGCTTGCGTCTCCGACACCGCTAGAGCCTGCTAAACACCCTCTGCAGGAACTTCAACGATATCATTAAGAACGAGCTTTTGTTGTGTATCCGTTAACGGAAATCGTGAATGAAATATTTTGTCCATGGGTATCCGCTGGACGATAATACGGTGGAACCGGCAGCGCTGGAAATCTTTCCCGATGAAACTCAAATAGCCTAAGTTGAAGTGAATGACGAACGTTTTTTCGTGATACAACTATCAAATCATTAGGGCGCCATAAGTTCCAAATATCCAACATGGACGTTTCTGGAATAACACTGCGCATTATCTCACATTTAATCTTGTCCGGCTGAAGTCCAATTCAACTCACGTAATAATTCATCGCTGGATCTGTCGTCGTACAAAATTTCCTCATAAGCATCGACGTAATTTATTAGCCAGTTGTGTGGTGATTCTCCTGTAAACGGAGGAGGTTGTCCTTCATCGCCGCACACGATAACTTTTGTGTTTTTCTTGGACAGCCAGTCGAGAACCATTTTTAACGTGTCTTTGGACACAGTACATATTTCGTCCCAAATGACGATTTTAAGAATATATTTCCCACCCATCCGCGTGAATCCACACATCACCACACCATCGAAAGAAGCTGTGGTACGTGCATGATTTAACTCCACGTTGTTTCACCTCCCTGGCAAGCCGGTGAGTTGGCGTTAGCACAATTATAACTGAATTTCTAAATAAATTTATCGCACATGTTGTTTTACCAGAACCACCTAGACCATTAAGATAAACCGTTTTATGTCTTGCGATTGGATCATTCACTGACGGACTCAGCGACGGATGTGATAAATTATCGTTGCAGTAATACACCGCAGTGGTTTAACATCAGCTTCAGAATAATTACGTATTTGTTCGAGCTTTACTCTCCAATGACCCAGGGAGTGTTGGCTAAGCCAGTAGTAGCGTCTTCGACGCCGTCGTGATGTGTAGCGTCAATACATAGCGGAGCTATCTTGATAAATGGTTTCACAAGATCTATTTTTGACCTACTTATATAAAACGAATCCGTGGCGACTCTAACATCGTCTTTTGGAAATCTGTTGATCATCAATAACAGGTTTATTGACGAATATGCGAGCATCGAAGATCTCAAATGAGTAAACTGCGGTGAATTAGTTAATAATGGTTCCAATATTTGTACTGTCGTGTAAATTTGCACTTCACCGTGACACGAATACACCTCGCGCCGCCATATTTGCGATCACAAATTCTAGTTCTGCTGGATACACAATTAATCTTGTACATAGGCGTTTGTTATCAGATGACGCCACCCAAGTAAACTTACCGATACTTTTTCTGCAAAAGTCTTTATCATCCCGCGGTTGCCAAACTGTCTTCGCAGGCCTGTATGAAATTATCGCAGATGTCACAGTTAACGACGTGAAAATCTTCGCATCAAGCACATATCGTGATAACACTATTGGTGCCCAACCACTTTGATTTTTTGCACAACGGTCATTGAGATTAACATTGGTATCTGATTTACTAAAATGTCGACCAAACCATGCTGGTATAACCGAATAAGTATTTCCTGAAGACTCGAATGATTTAATTTCGGCAAATGTAGTAATATCCACTCAGGTCACTTCGTGTGTTGGAATACCCAATCGTTCAAAATACGGTTGACATTCGCCGTATCCAAGAAAACTAGCGAGGTATAATTAAAACAACATTGTCAACAGAAATCATTTCTGACGGATTATATTTTGTGTTCAAAAGGCCACCGTGTCCAAATTTAACACATGATCGCGATATATCGTCGAGAAATTTCTTTGGTGTTGGACGCCATGAAATTTTTTGTTGTGCTATATGAGCCACACCAGATGATATTGTAAAATAATTATTAGGTAATTCTTCGCCGTCGTTGAAATCTTTTACACAATTTGTTTCATAGTGTTGGAAAGTTACTTTCCGATAACGTACACCAGATGGTAGCATACACTGATCAAGTGTTGATTCACCATCATCCTTGGCAGTTCATTCACTAAGAAATAGCCAGACCGATATTGTAAATCTCTTCAAAAATATCGCCGTTATAAATCTGGTTGTTTTTCTTCTCGTGGAAATTTTGTTACTATGTCGGTCCACGCGTGTGAATTATTATCTATAATCGCTTTTGGGGCGCCTTTACTACAAATTTGCCAGAATTATACAAAAACTCGTTGGTTATTGTTTTTACTACTATTGGAAACTTCTACGTTTTTTTTTTCAACACTGATACGTCATCTATTTTAGCTCCGTTGACAAGAAACTCCTCCCATTCATTACTTTTTTTATTTGTAACTCTTCTAAATCCATTTCCTCGTCTCGAATTCATAAAATGTTCTCTGACACGTTGAGCCACACAATTTATCGTGCCTGTTCTCATCAGTTGAAGAGCATTAATATCAGGATCGTTTAAACCGTATAGGGGCGTTAACAACCGCGTATACAGAATATGTCCGTGAATAATAAGGCCGGTCAATACCCGTCAATGTACCAGGTTTAGAATTTTTGTCCACTGTGACAACACTGTTATGGTCGTCGTCGTGATTCTTTAACGGGGTCAAAGTTTATCCCGGATAATCCATATTGGACCATCTTGGAGGACGTTTCTTCTTATTTGTTAATCAATCGAAATCAAATCTGGTGGTGTATTGATATTTAATCTTTGATAATCTTTTACGTTCTAGTTCAAAAGAACCAATCTTTGCTTTTCTCTGGTTTAAAAGAAGACAATCTCTGAATTTCCTCTGAAATTAACTACCATTTTATCTGATGGTTTTATCCCGGTGAGATTAAAATACTGTTCCCGCACTTGTTCAGCTATATCCAACTTGCTCATTATTATATATAAGAAAAGTTATTTCTCTCTAATTGACTTTCTTTAATTAGATGCTATCAAAATTATATAATATGATAGGAGCAAAGAATACTTGTAAATGGCTCATGGTTGGATCAATAACACCATGTGGAAAAAAAATTGCCGTATTGATTATTGCGTATTTCATTTGGCCAGCGTTCGACGAGGCAGTGCTGGACTCAAAGCCTGTCTGAATTGTGGAGTTGGCATTAAGGGGAAAACAGAATTATGTGTATCGTGGTGGCAGAAAATACCGAGCGCTGAAACGATATTACGAAATACAAAATGCCGATGACGATATTAAAATAATGGACGCCAAAGAATAAAAAATAACTTTATACTTGAGAAAAATAAATTTATATAAGGAACAAGATGAAAAAGAGAATACCGTTGATGAGTTTAAGAAGCATCCAGTATACGCTAATTATAAGCTGTTCTTATAAGAAACTGCAAAAAGAAAAACCTCTTGGCAATGTCGGTAATCCAGGTCACATTATGATCAGTACTGTAATTTCTGCAGTAAAAAAATAAAAAACTATTATTTTCTGAGATTTATTTACGAATGCTTCAGTGGTGTGATACATGACGGTCTTGTTATTGATCGCATAAACTCGAATAGACTCGATAATCGACTTGAAAACCTTCAAGCTATCACAGAAAACGGGGAAAAACCGGCAGAAGTAAAAAAAAAACAAAAAACCCCAACCCCCCAAAAAAAAAACCCCACCGAGGCCAGTTAAATCAATAAATTTAGACACCGGAGAAAGAAAAGAATTTATGTGAACGAATGCCGCTGCAACATATTTCGATATTATCCAAAGATCAGTACAGTATGTCGCAGATGGTGTACAAAACTCAGCTACATCAAAAAACTGCTCAATCAGAAAATAATAATAACTATATCAATCAGTAAACATCTTTGCTACATTATTTCATAGAAGCCTCTGACTGACATTTTGAATAAAATGATAGGCCAGTTTTGCAACATGGAGGCCTCGTTGGCTGGTGGCAATTTGTATCATTTTTCGTACTTATTTTTTTTTTTTTAGGCCGGATTACAGCATTGAGGCCTTGACAGCCACCTCCACCCCACACCCAATGTCGACTACACTTATTTTTTGATCAATCTGCCCCTTCCTGCTGCTTGCTCTGTGAGCTCCGCGATGGTTCAGTGCCCAAAAGTAGGAAGAATACATCCGTTGCCTCATATGCAGGATAAAGACAATAGTGTAGAACTTATTCACAAAAGAAACACATTCAGAAATTTACCCTACATTAAACGTTCCCTACGTTTTTAAATGGGTCCAGGAAAATGGTAGAATACATCAATCAAGCAAAATTATTTCCATATAATAATAATAATAATAATAATAATAATAATAATAATAACGTAGATTTAGTAGAGCGCCTAATCTATAGAAGCTCTAAGCGCTTGGCAGTATTAGATAACACTTAGAAAGGTATACAACGACAGGATTGCAAAAACAAACACCATAAAATTACAAAAACAAAAACATGCTGTCAATAATTAAGGAAGAAAACATTATTAAGTCTTTAAGGCTGTTTTTGTAGTCGAAATACGTGTTTAAGAACACTCTTAAACGAGATCACTGTGTCCTTAATAATAATAATGACAGAACAAAAGGCTGATTATGGCATCTGAGATGGCTTAAACTGCAAAAGCTTAACAAATGAAGAAAACAGTGAAGGATTGATAATAACGGGGAAGGCACAAGTAGTTTAAGACAGCAAGGTGAAAGCTTATTTGTAAAATTATGATGACTCACCATTGTGAAAAATGTGCTGCGATAAAAACTTTGAGGTTAATGCTCGTGCCGCGTAGAAGGCTAGCCAGTGACGAATTGACTTAAAGCTGCTATAGTCAATTATTTACCACTTCCCCGCACATACTCTTTCATTTTCAAGTGTTACTTACGATGAGCTAAGCAATTTTGTTTCGTTGTATTTCGAGAGACTTGGTGCTAGTGCAAACTTGGCTCATGTCTCTTTAAATAACAGTTGGAGAGAACCAAGCTGTAAAACTAAGAATTATGAAAAGCACAAAAAGAATAATGTAAGACATCTGATTTTATTTGGCGAGGAATATATTTGAGATTCAAACAAAGGAACTGAGTTTAACAGATGATTACATCTCATATGTAAGTAGTATGGTAATTTGTAATTATAAAGCTGAATAATTTTATTTTCATAGAGATTTTTCCATTACCCCATATTAAAGCTGTCATCATAAAAAAAAACGAAGAACTGTCGATGACTTTATTGATGGATATAAGTCGGCATCAAAGCAAATTTAAGTATTGTTTTCTGAAAGTGCAAGATATCCTTTAGAATAAGACGTTTTATTTACAGACTGCGGGCAAGTTTGTGCCATAAGAGGAAGCAGCCGCTCCTGACCGTTGCCGACTTACCTAACAATACCACAACACACATAGCTCAAAGGAAGCATGCACATATTAAAAGCTGGGTATCGATATTCTTTTGACAGTTTACAGCCAAGAGCCTGCTTCCAAATCTGTCAACAACATCAAAGACACGGGTCTTTTCAAATATTCTGTGGATTACACTTATTCCTCATCTTCTGTTACAATGTAAATAGACATGAAAAAAAAAAACGTTTTTCATGGACAGTCAGAACAATATCGTACCTTCAATATAAAAAATTAGGTTGTTTGAACTGCTAACTGATATTAATCGATCAACATGGAAAACGTATCTTTTATAATGACATTTAAATTATTATACAAACTGTACGATTTAATGACAAGTGAATTCATTGGCGTAATCAGTTTCATAATCTGAGTAGCAAGATGATGTATAGGTCTAAACAATTATGTGCTTAATTGTTGTACCGGGAAAGGTTGCAAACATTCTGACTCAGATATTTTACTTTCGTTTAGTGAAGGAAGAATTGTTTCCTTTATTAAACTTTCAAAGTCAGGTCTCAAAGAAACAGTTTAGATCTTATACGACCTTCGTGTAATGCTTTTTCACTGATAAAACTCTGTGTGTGTGTGTGTGTGTGTGTGTGTGTGTGTGTGTGTGCTCTAAAAACGAATACAATTCACATTTACAAAAGTACGAATGAGTGATGTTGTAAATGAGAAAAAATATGTAAAATTGGCCTCAGGATGCCATCTTCAGGTATTCCAAAAGAAATATTAGTCCAAGCTGAGTTCTACTATTTAATTATGCATTCTATCAGGCACAAAATTCCAAGCAATATGAGAAAACATCCTACAATACCATAATATTTCAAGTTAGGATAGTAATCTCTTGTGGCTTTACGGAACTCAAGATACATCAGATCAAAGTTATACCCATTATTAAGGGCTTTGCTTGAATCCTTCAAAACATTTAAAATTTGTGTCACCCGCCATTAATCTATGCTGATATTCACAAAATAAATAATGTTTTCTATGAATTTAACCAGCACATAGAACATATTCTAGCAGTTTAGGGTAGACGTTAAGCTGACTGGTCTCTAAGTTTTACCCTTTCTGTTTATCTCCTTTTTAAATATATGAGTAATATTGCTCTCTTTATAAAAATTTGTTATATATATATATATATATATATATATATATATATATATATATATATATATATATATATA
>JAECUM010029253.1:0-24709 GCA_016617855.1 Megalonaias nervosa | reverse complement strand
ATGTTTAAATTACGCGTTTGTTTTTCCCTCAAATATTTTATTTAAAATTATTGCACTGTATTTTTTGTGCAATAGATTTGTTGCATAATAAGGCTTATTTTTATTATTGTCATCACTGGAATATGTATTGCTGCAAATATTGGCCAACAAAAAAAAATAAATAAAATAAACTGACCGTCATGTAATTTATATTATTACACTGTTTTTATTTTGTAATTACTGCCGATGAGATTCATTCAGAATCTTTGCTTTATCCATAGTGTACATTACAGTTAAAGGGGTTACTATAGTTGTCGTTGTTATTGCTAATATTTATGCACAAGAGAGAGAGAGAGAGAGAGAGAGAGAGAGAGAGAGAGAGAGAGAGTCCCTGAATCTCAGGTTGCAAAGTATTGATACATGATTATAGTATCGATTTTGTATTCATTGGTACATGAAATACATTTATTTAGACTGACTCCAATATTATCAAACCGGTTATCTAATCCCATTTAAAACTAAAACCTTGCTGTACGTGACGAAACATACTGCATTGCTCTCACGCACTAGGGCCCTAACCACATGGTTAATCACCCAAAACGCTTAAAAACCATCCATGGGAAAAACTAATTTGCAAAACAAGCGGAATTTCACACACAACTACACGCACAGGTACACAAGTATGTGTGTCTGTCTTACTTTTCAATACCATCACTATAGATTAACAGAGGATTGGGAATCTGGTTGCTCCAGTGAAGTATATATCTCCTGGATCCGCCCAAGATGACAATAAAGTCTGCTGATTTAACACCGGTTAACTGCTCCTCAGCCCCTGTATCCAATCTTGTCATTATAGGACGTGTGATGTTCTTAAGGTTGTTTGGCACAATTGGTAGGATCTGCAATCAATAAAAATATATAGCTTTCTGGAGAGCAACGTGTGGTGAAAAGTGTGTGTGTGTGTGTGTGTGTGTGTGTGTGTGTGTGTGTGTGATTTGGATTTGTAACGTAATTGTAACAATTTTTCAGTCATATCGCAACGATGCCAGCAGTGTGGCCATTTACAGTGATGTCTAGCACTCGGGCATCCTGCCGCAGACATGTAACACGTCCCACCCATTCATGTTATCCGGACACCAGGCAGACAAGTCCTAACACTAACCTCTTAATGTTGAGTGCCTAGCGAGCCAGCTGTTAGTACTATTTTTTTATAAGTCTTTGGTATGACTCGACCGGGGTTCGAACCCGTGAAATCTCGCATGAGGTGAAATGAACTCCGAATATATGCGTTTGTAATTTTCACTTATAGAAGTAATAGTATATTTAACTTGAAATTTAATTTATATGAAAAATTTCATAATTCAATTTGTTTTGAAGTGTGCAAATCTGAAGATTTAGAATTCTTAAGTTTCAAACATATTCACCAATTTTCTCGAAGTGGTACTGCTGAGCAAGGTTAGGTCCTTACCTTCCCGTAATCATGTGGACAAATTGCCATATCCCAGTTTATTTTCTTTCTGCATTGCTCTGTAACATAGTAATCATGCGGCTTTACAATCTGGCTATTAGCTACACCAGAAACAGAGCCGTCAACATCTTGGAATGTTTTGGCCTTGTCACCATCTCCACTTCCGAATTCAGGATCATCGTCGTCTCCATCCAGGACCCTGTTGCCTGTTGAATCCTGGATCGGAGAATAGAAGAAAGAATAACGTGTACAGCATCTAATTAAAATGTTCTTCTTGTAAAAGTAATCGAAAAACTAACGGAGTTGTATAGGATATTTCTGACCCTCTGTCCAGTTCTAGTATGATTGCTGACACGAAGACGAAAATAAAAAAATATCTGACTTTGGTTTTTTCAGCCAATTGTAGTTTTCCCATACGTGCACACCAAAAATTTCGGAATCTTCGAGGACCTATGTTAGCTCAATCCAAATATAATTGGCATCAATCCCTATGCAACATTTATTAAAACCATTCAATGTTCCATACGTCAACAAGTTACTCCAAAAAATTTATTTCTAATATCGCCTACCTTTATTGTGCATTAATAATTGATTTGATATATTCAGTTTTGAATAGAATTAAAGTTAGTAAAGCAGAATAATTTGAATATTTAAAGGTGGTTTGGTCTTTAAAAAGATACATTTTTCTTAAACAAAATCAAACTGATGTAATGCGACTTGTAGTCAACGTATACTTTTTTGTCAATTACACATAAAAAGGTACGCACGTAGTGATTGAGGAGATCAATACAATACTAACCCCATCAATAAAGGCAAATTTAGCAGTCTTCACGGAACTAACAGTAGAACTGCTATACTCATTTTTCGTCTGAAATCCTATGGCTCCCATGTTGTAGTAGGGTGTTTTCCTGTATCCTTTAAACCAGATGTTTTCGGCATAGACAGGTCCATCGTAGAAGACAAGACCTAGTCTTGGAATGCTGCTGCAAGAGGAATAACTGCTGCATTTAGAATAACAGGGCAAACCATATTCCACAGCACGAACTATGGGACACATGATATTCTTAATTGGGGTAGTGAAACATTCTTATGTGGACTTGTTCTGGAGAATTGGCTTTCTCTTAATGTCAACGAGTCAAATAAACTGCAAATTGCAGGGTGTAAAATAATCTCTCTGTCTTAAATTATTTGTTTTAGTAAATCCCTTCACTTTCAACAGAGGTTATGAGCAGGAAGATATAACGTCACCATGACACAAAATATAACCTTCTAACCCATGTTACAAAACGTCTGTCTTAAAGTGAATTTCTCAGTAAAGGCTCAAGAGGCTATTTGGCTATATCAAGATGCTTGCGCCGTTTAGCTTATGGTTTCATATTTGATATGATCAAGTAAAGTTCGTTACTTATTATAATTAATACTTCCTCATCCTATCAGCAGATTTGAAAACAAAACTTGCTTTAGAAGAAACAAAGTGCAGGTCAAGAATATATTTTTGGGTTGTACTGATAGTGAATGAACATTAAAAGAGATATTAAGTAGTAGTAGCTTAGAAGCCCTGGAATAGTTGTAACATTCATTAAAGATGTAACATTTCTGGAACAGTTGTAACATTCATTAAAAATGTAACATTTCTGGAATAGTAACATTCATTAAAAATGTAACATTTCTGGAATAGTTGTAACATTCATTAAAATATAACATTTCTGGAATAGTTGTGACATTCATTAAAAATGTAATATTTCTGGAATAGATGCGACATTCATTAAAAATATCATATTTCTATTATGTGCAGGTGTGCTCAGTTGATATATTGCTAAGAAATTTTTAGGGCTTAAATATTTGATATGCAATCACATTTTCATTTACAGATGATAAAATATAATATACCAGTCATACTGAATCGTATTTAATCTTCAAACATTAGCCATTAACTGATTTTGCAATCTGTAGTAAAAGGAATATAATATTTCTTTAAGTTACTAAATTCGGCTCTTGTTCTGGAACATTAAAGCATGAATATTAAATACTAGCAAAGAACTCGCTCAAAAATAATGACTGCGTGTTTTTCATGTCAGCTAAATCTTTTGATATGATATGAATTTTCGGAACTCGTGACGTTTCTAGGCCACACGTCCAGAAAAAGTACATTAATAAAATATTAGCCTGACCTTGAATAATTCATGCAATTTTTAATGTTTTAGATTTTATGACTTCACCATGACTATTTATTAAGTTTGCTTCATATTTGATAATTTCTCGCCTTAGTTTAAGGGACACAACTTGCATTCTATAAAGAAAGTAAACGAAATGTAGGATATACACTTTTGGTTACCTTTTATATCGGGAGTCATATGTCAATCGATATCATCACAAAATTTAAGCTAACAACCGGAAAAGGTCTCCTTTGTAGCAATATAAATTAGGAGATGCTATGTATATTTAATTTATATTGTTTGTTGACTTTTTCAATGATAATATGTTATGTATATCTGTATGTTTTGTCAATCTTTGTCCAGATCAAGCTATGTGTCTACATGACCAGTGACAATTATTTTCTAAACAACATGATACACAGCTAATATTTCTCTATGATTATAGATTAAATATTCAGATCAATATTAATGGAGGTAAACATATTTACTTATATTTCAGTCTAGAACATTAGCTTTTCACTGGGAAATTCCTGATCTTGTTGACAACTTGAATTATTTTAGAAAGGAAACTGAGCATACATCCTAGCTCTGTTATTGTGTTTTACCTTTCAATATTAATATTCTGTATTGGTCATACCAACCGTAACATACGAACTGGAATCAGTCTTATTCCTGTGTTCAGTTTTTAATTTGGTTGCATTTATTTATATAAATTATACATAGGAATTACAAAGTGCCCATTAATTCTTCTTGGAGTAAATCGTTAATTTGGAATTATAGTAAATTCATTCAAGAACCTTTTGTATTATATTATTGTGATACATCAAAATACTGTTGGCACATTTGCACATTTGAGACTATATGCATATCAGCACATTTTTTATTGGAAATTATTTTGAACACCACTGGAATTCATTTGGAACTCTACACATTCGGACTTGTGACAAAACTTTTAGGACTAGCTGGAAATATTTTCTTAATACTGTTGATATTTCTAAATTTTCATTTTGCGTTGTAGGGAAGAATTATTAGTTTGAATTATAAAAAACATGTTTCTTTTCTTTTACTTAGCTTAAGATGTTAGAGTTGTAATAAAGTGAATGATTACATATTAGTAATTATTATTCGACACCATGGAGCGGAGGTATCATTCTTACTTTGCTATTCATTGATTGATCGTTTCTTCCATAGGATTGCAATGTGTGAATCTTGCTTTGTATATCCATGCAATTATGTTTGCAATATGATCGAGCTTGATTCGTGAATATTTGAAAATAGACAAATATACTGAATTAAACACTTATACAATTAATTAAATTTCCTTATGTCAGAGTAAAACCTCATGTGTATGTTTCATTCCTCTATATAAACTGTTACGACCCTGTAGTTAAATTACATGTGTGTTAAAATTCGAATTCTTTCTAAATCTTTTTATTTCATTTTTATTTCATTTTTATATCATTAACTGTAATTATTATTATGATGATGATTATGTTCGCAGGGTCTGGTATTTTGTTAGAAACATCGTGTTTATTTAGAACGTAAATGTGACTCGCGTAAGCACGATTTTTGCATGACGGTTTTGTCATATTAAGTAAACAGTCGGAAATAGCTATGTAAATGATTGGCTGTGACCACGGTCATTACTAATAATACTTGTTGACATTCTGTACTACGTTGGCGATATTTCGAAATCTCCATGATTTCTTCGTGCTTGTACATGAAATGACGTATTAGTTTGCTTTAAAATACTCATGTAGCTGCGAACTAGTCTAGAGTCATATTGGAGAGTCACATTTAACATCTTAGAGAGTCACATTGTAACATCTTATAGAGTTTCTAAATACCTTAAGAAATAGGTTTTTTGTGCTGGAAAGAGTTGTTCGTTCGTACGTATGTAGAACAACATGTGTTTTGTTATCGCTGATAGCTGTACTTCGTCTACCTGTTAAATAATAATTATTTTCCCTGGAGAACCACACGACTGGCTTTGGACAAAGACATTTGGTGAAATTAATTCTAAATTGGAACTGAACAATACAAATTGTGATTCACAGTGAAAATTCTGGACATTTGTGTTTAACCTTCGTCTGACATCATCATCCGCCATCTTGGAACGGAATTGAGATTCAGACTACGTCAGTTTAGAACTGTTTAGTCACAGGACTTATGTGTTTTCACAATATTAGGACAAACTTTTGGATCTTCTTCGTAAATCGTAAGTCTTGTTTCATATATTTACCTTTTCACCGTGTTTTCTAGGGAAATAAATTATTTTTGTTAAAATTTACAAAGCTTGTTGTAGTCACTCTTTTCTTTGTGTTACTTTAAACGAGCGGATACGTAACAATACCCAAACAACAGAATGTACCCTCAGTATAATTATGTTCCTGTTGTAAAGCATTTTTGGCCATCCATATCAGTTAATTATTTGAATTCTGTTTATCATGTCTATATTAATTTCTAATGAGATACATTTAAAATGTGGTTTCACATCATTAGTACAATGTTTTCGTATTCTTATATACTATTGTAATAGCCTTGATGGAACATTAGTCAAGATACGGACCCCTTCCTATCAATATATGTCACTTGATTGGCTTTGCTGAACATTGGATATGAACACTGTATCTAAAAGGAACAAAGCACAATATTCAAAACAACTATACAATTCAAGTCTTACACAACAAGAAGTACCTCACAACGAGAAGTGTCCACTGAAGTCGAGTATTGCTTTGCAACACGGGATATACGGTTGTGACAAACGAAAACCTAAGCATAATTATGTCTAGTACCTATTCATTGAGACCTGAATATTTTTAAAATTAACATACTTAGGCTAAACCGAAAGTACTTACATAGACGGGACTGAACGATGGTAATTGACTATGGTTCCACTGAAACTGAATTGAGCTGGTTCACCAAGATTGTTAGATTCTCCGATGAAAACGCTGTCTTTGATGAACTGTTCTTTGGGTCTTGATCTAGACCAAAAATATCCAAGACTGTTAGGTTTTACTTCTTTGATGTTATTTAGTTCTTGCTTGATCAGATAGATGACTTAGAATTGACAATCACTATAGTGTTGCGAAATTATTTTTATTAACAAATTAGTTGTTATCGGTTTATTTTTTGTCAATATTTTTGACGGTTTGATGTAATGGTTAAATGATAAGGTCCTAATATCAACCGCGAGGAAGCAAACATTTAATCAAAATTAACTGGGTGATTGTATATTTTCAGTATACAAAATTCAAAAATTTTATTGAGTCATTTTGGTGTCACCCCTTCTGATGGTGTCACCCGGTGCGGTCCGTATTCTGTATTTGTTAGCCATCCACATAAATCCTTCCCATGTGATCGTACAACTAATTCATTTCCCATGGAACTTAATGTTAATATATAAACAAATTAATTTCTCAATTTGATTAGTATACAAAAAGCATATGATTCCACTAATTAGAGTTAGTAAATTTTTCAGCCCTGAAAAACAGGTGGTTCGCAGCAGACTTTTGTTGCACCTCGTGCTGACACACCTGGGACTCTCTGGTCTTCAAATAATAACATAGCCTCGCACCTAGAGTCCGTATGCTATTTTGTCAGCGGGAAATGAAATACAGGATAGTGTTGTCAACTGTAGTATTCAAACTGAAGTGTATGAAATGTATAATGGAAACGTTAATTCCAATTATGTGTACATCTTACAACATGTAATGCTTTATTTTCTGTTCCACCACAAATGTAGACTGGTTTTCTGGCTTCAAAATAATACGTGGTCAGATACGTCAATGATCAAATAATCGTATGCTTAGCAAAAAATATCCCAACATTATCAAACTGGAAGGATTAGAGGAAAGGCTGTCTTACCTGGAATATTGCAGTCCTGCTAAACTACCCAAAAACCTGAAGCAAAATGGAATGATCATAAATGAAATGTGAAAAGTTTGGAACTGATCCATATATGCCACAAACAGGACAACCGAAATAAAGATACATAAATGGTAACACTATTTATTGGAACTCTTATTTAATGCTTATATAGTACTAACTAAATACTAGTTCTAATATGAAACCATGTGAATGATTTTCTGATGACGGAATGCCAATCCATCAATGTACCTATGTTACAGACTATATACGTATTTTAATAGCAAAACCTGTCAATAATTTCTGAGAAACGGGTATTATCTTGTGACAATCATATTTTTGGATATTATGACCATTCTATATTGGAATTTCTTAATTTCATCAAATATTCCCTAAATATTGAAGTTTAATGGATATAATACGGCAAACAATTTTAGGCAAGTATTCTTCAGTTGAAATGTATTGGTCCTAGGAATAAGTTTGCAATCTTATTAGAATCCAAATATACCTTTTAAGTTCTGCTTTGAAAAGCAAGAAATGCTGTGTTCTAATTTGTAAATTGAGAATTTTGAAAATTATGTTCTGATCTGATTTCCTTTGACCTGAAACCAAATAGTGGCACTCTCTCTCTCTCTCTCTCTCTCTCTCTCTCTCTCTCTCTCTCTCTAACACACACACACACACACACACACACACACACTAAAGTGAGCAAAATCAAATGAATTCATAATAAAATTGATAAATGACTTCAGAACTGTTTTTTTTTTAAACCTTTGCACTCATCTCATACTTCTACTTATTTCTAACTCTTCACATTGATGTGTAGAACGTTTGTGAAGTAAATATCATGTAGAAAATGTAAAAAAATGAATGTAAATGATTTCACCTTAAAATACACCGATACAAGTAAATGGGAAAACTTCGAACACTTACGATGAATTAGACAATTCAATCCAGCCACCACGAACCCGAGCATTATGGTGGACGTTATTGTATGCTGGAATAAAGACAAATCTAAATATTGCTCACAGCGGGCGCTAATCGTACATAATGAAATAAAAACAGTTTGTTCAAAAGTGTTTAGTTGTACATGTTGGCTTTTCTATAGGTGTTTCATATGTCTAGCGCATCGGGAGTTCCTTAACTGCGGAAAAAGCAGTTTTATTAAAATTTTCTATGAATTCTACATAAAGATGGAAAATTGCTGTTTACTCTTAGCGAAAAATGTTAAGCATAGAACATAGAAAACTAAGACGACATACATATAGGTAATCCAAAATCTTGCTTTGAACGGGAAGAGAAAACAAAATGACATCCTGGTAAGATCTTCAAAAATGTCCAGCATTGTAGAAAAATAAAGCATAAAGAGGAGGGATATATATATATATATATATATATATATATATATATATATATATATATATATATAGAGAGAGAGAGAGAGAGAGAGAGAGAGAGAGAGAGAGAGACTCGAGAGTCTTGAACTAAAGCGCAAAACCAACAAGTTTTGTATAATCGAAAAATAAAAATTTATTTTCCTAAGATATCAAGTGAATGAATTAAACAAAACATAGCTTCGTCAATGAATTCCTAATAGCCTAAAGTTATATAAACTCTAGTAGTTCCGAGTAATCCAAATAAGTTTCAGTGGTATTCAGAACGATGCCATTGATGTCACTAATGTACTGATGTGTCAACTGTACAGATAAAGTCACAGATATAATCCCAACATGACTTTAAATAAATTCAAGGTATTTCCAATACAGTTATTTATCCAAATATGTTTGAATGAATTAACAGTAATTCCGTATCGATATTAATTCACACCGTCTTTAAATGAATGTTTGAACATTGTAATTCCAGCGAAAGGTTATTGAACTGCAATAGTCTTCTATAACTCTTCAAGGACCAATATTAACAATGTCTAATTCTGCGTAATAATTCTACTATATACAAAGCTAACACGCAATACAAAGCTTTGAATGAATCATTCTTGTTATTTCGAATTACTCTGTCAGTAAGAAAATCAGTTGATTTACATTGGCTAATGACGAAATAGACCAGAAGCCTATTTGTTCGATAAAATCAAGACCTACATTCACAACAAATTACGGCCTTGTTGGATCACGCGATGTTTAGTTGTACTTAACAGTACGCTTTAACTTTGAAACTTATGAATGAATGGATAGATGCATTTAATACATGACTCATCTTATAGTACAAATCTCGATCATGGCATTTTAGCATTACAAATGTCAGTATTTAAATGCGAAGTCTATATATATATATATATATATATATATATATATATATATATATATATATATATACACTTCGCATTGAGTCTGAAATACCTACGCTAGAATAGAATGTCAGTACATTTCTTTTTTGTTTCATTGTCTACTTGAAACGCACATTAATTTACCGTTTATTCATTTTACCTGTTAAACCAGTAAGTTTCACTTTCTTTTCTGGTGAGCTTGTGTTGGTTGGATCTTCCAGTGGCTGATAATCATTACAGCAAGACAGTAGTCCATCCGACTTTAATTTGTTGTCGATAATCAAACCCTATAAATAGAATATGCTACCCACTGTTACAGTTTTGTTGTAAATGATGATGTGTCAGAGAATAAAGGTCAGTAATACTAATCCAATATAGACTTTACTTGACCCGTCTTCATGAAATAATAAACTCAGATCGAAGCATATTCCATCATTCTCAACGATGAATGTAACTCGTCCCATTAAAATATCTCCTGATAATGAAAAGCATATGACATTGACAAGTCATTCATATCTGTTTGACTGTTTAGCAGTCATTAGTTTCAATTCCTATCCATGCTTTCCCACAAACTAATTATCTTAATTTAACACACAACGATTGCGCCTGTTTCCTGTTTCACCCTCACTATCAAAGTATTTATCTGATTGTGAATTGATACATTTATAAATGTTTCAATATGTACGTCCTTTCATATCATCCAAATTTCTAAAATAATTCATAAATTTAAAACCTTGTTATATTGATTGTTGTCAATTGTATAATACTCACAGAATGATATCCGTGTACTACGTTGTTTTCGAACAAAGAAATAGCTGTGCGGCTAGCTTCTCCTGGTGCCATGAAGTTTTCAGTGGCTGATAGATCCAGTGGTGAGTCTGGGAAAACATACCAAATTCCTTTCCCCTGAATCGAGAAGAGGATTTTTCCCAAAATTGTTTTGAAAAATGACATGTGTTCACTTTATTTATGGGACCAACAACACGTATATCACCCAAAACAAATGACTCGGTTGAGTGTAAGTTAGTTAAAAAAAAATACTTTATGTAAAGAAGCTTCATTATTCCAAACAACAAGGCAGTTGCCTTTACGCTTTGCATATACATTGTGCATTTCTGAAAACCTAAAAACCTACATTTGTATGATGCTACATACGTCTTAAGTCAGCATTTGACTTGCGTCTGCTTTTACATGAAGTTTAGATCTAAGTGCGCTTTTGCATGAAGTTTAGATCTAAGTGCGCTGTTGCATGAAGTTAAGATCTAAGTGCGCTTTTGAATGAACTTTCATTGCTGAATAATGAGTCATTCCGTGTACGAAAAGCGGCGTACATTAGCGAAAAAGAAGCACAAAACCCCTCTTTAACTCGTGATCAAAAAGTGTATTGTGTCATATGATTAATTGGATTTGTTTCTTAATGAGACACTTATTATGGACAGATTCCTTGAATAGGTTAACATTAGAAAAGGATTTACCTTGATGCAGATTTCCTACGTCAGCAATGATCCTGATGTCAAAAGCTGAGAAAGTGTGTTACATATCGAATTATCGTCGCTCTTTAAGGAGACCTTTCGTGTAACATCAGAATTCATAAGGTGTTCAGAATATTTAAGCAATGAAAACATTAATCCATCAAAGCCTTAACCAATCTTGTGATGCTTCTGAAATGTTAGCACTGTATATTGCTTTTGAACTCAGCTCGACTGGATACAATATTTTTGGCTTGCATGCAAAGTTAGATAATTGCAGATGAAACGTTTGCTGTTAAATAGTATTTTGCATCAGTTATTTACAACTCATTACCAGTGTACATAAGTTCTTATATTTTTTAAGCATAAGTAAGACGTTGGTGCCGCCTGCACAAGCCACATTTTTTTTATCAAAGTCTTCGGCGGTATTTTGTCTACTTCTTCGGGCGATTTTTCCAAAATGGATTAAGATAAATGCAAATATTTTTTAATATATGTTGGTTTCGGGGACATTTACCATTTTGGTTGTTTGTGGGAACACATGGTGCTGGTTACACATTAGAAAATCTACAAGTCTGTTGAAAGATCAAATACACCTCGATTTGGAAGACATTTTGTGCATATGTGAGCACTGAGCAATAATTTGAGGTAAATATAGTAAGTGATAAATTATTCATATCATACTAGCTTCACAAGGAATTGCCAACCTGTTTTGTACATTAGAGATATCATAAAATAAAAGGTTTGCAAAATCCACTTATCTCGCAAATTAATAAAATCTCAAAAACATAGAAGTTTTAAAAGATACGGAAATTTGTGGTAAACACTTGGACATAACCGCATACCTGACCACCAGCACCAACATTGTTTATCAATTCATTCAGAGGATTGGTTATCCAGAATGAGGCAGGGTCACTGGAAAGAAATCAGAATGTTGTACTATTTAGTTTCTTTCTATGCCCGTGATATGTTCGATTCTGCTCTAAACTTTTAAACATTTTCATCAATACTTACTTCTCAAAGAGATAAATGATAAGAAAGGTTATTGTTTAATTCAAATGTACATATTACTCAAGATAAAGAGTAACATGTGCATTTCAACTATACAAAAACTAAATGGTTTCAATTTTATCCCTTATAAAGAAACTAAAGTTTGGGTAAATTTATTTCCAGTCTTATTCAGCACATGTTTGTAGGCCGCATACATACATACATACATACATATATATATATATATATATATATATATATATATATATATATATATATATATATATATATATATATATGAAAACGAACAGAAAAAATAGAAATACAAGTTTCATTTCTTTCAGTGAAATCGTAAGTGATAACAAGACAGAGCTGCACATTTAATTCTGACCATCCACTGTGTAAATATACATTATAACATAAAATGATGACTACAGTGCAATCTATCAAACTTACCTATCAGAAGGAATCAATTTTGCCGGGACGGTTCCAATTGCCAAATTTCCATCAAATCTGTTGAACTTTTCCCCACCGTCTTCCAGGAAGTAAGAGTGCCCAAGAGAAAGGTAGCAAACATTGTCCTTGACCTGCAATAGAACATTATATATATATATATATATATATATATATATATATATATATATATATATATATATATATATGACAGATAAACATATAACAGAGACCGAGAGTGTCAGCGGCATAGAAATATAGAAGAAAGGTGGTATGGATTAATAGAGTGCTTGCTAAAATTAACCTCTACGAAAAGCCGGGAGAGGCTGCGTTTACTTTTTAGGATATCTATTTCTTTAAAGGCAGGCGTTTTTTTTTTTTTTTTTGTTTAAAAATCTCCCCAAGTGTTTGAGACAATATTTACAGGTCTAATTCGAACGTTTCATTAAAATGCGACTTTGAAAATGTCGACTTCATAATAATTGCAATAATGCAGCAAACTCCGACTTTGAAAAATGTTTGCCAGCAGCAAATAGTCAGGTACAATCTGAATTCGTTTCAAGCGTACGATGGATATTTTGGAGGATTCCGTTGTGTTAACAGAGTGGTGTTGTTTTATGTGACCAGGCAAACATTTTGGGTCGTAACGTTTGGCGTAATTTAAACGAGTAAAGTTATATATAGATTTATCCTCAAATTTAGAGTTTACAGGAATTTTGCTTGGATTACCTCTTTGCCCTTCATGGTAGCGCGGATCTGACCTAATGACCCTTTTAACCTAATGAAAATCATCCACAACTTGAACAAGTTTGATTTTTGTTTCAATTCTTATAACTCTCTCTTCCATTATGAAATTTTAAAGCATTGTTACAATGCAAAATTACAAACATAAGATAATAAATGTTCAAAAGGCTAGCAGTAGCAGAATTATTATTAATAGAACTGTTAGTGTTGAAATCCTTTAAAAGTCAGCTCATATTCCAGACCTGTCTGATATGACAAAGATAACATTTACCGTTTTGGGGGTGACAAAATGAGATCTTACCAATACTCCATGAGTTCCATGGATGGTTAAACATTTAGCAAACGTATGATGTATACTGTTCTCCTTGATGTAAGGTTTGTTGGTATAGTTTCTCGTATCGTTGCACATATGGAAGTGTAAGGGGTAGAAACCTTTAAGTAAAGCAAAGTAAAGTGGTTAGATCTGTATTGGCCACGTTTATTGACCTAGCAGGTATCAACAATACCGTGGTTATACTACAATGGTGTCGTCTCTAGTGTAGTAAATAAGAGCATCGAATTTTCTTATACTAGTGCATGAAAAGAAAAGAGAAGTTAAATTTATAAATACTCGTTTCTCTTCTATTGATTTCATTTCAAGCAAACCATCCCATGCGTTTTTGTAGAATTATTTGTCAGTAATGTATCATTTAAAATCAGGGGATCGAAACATTACTCTATGCTAAAGGCTCTTTGTGATCTTTCGAATTTTAATGCATTTCTATATTTTGTACTTGGTGTTTTTATTCTCCAAGTTCGGGAAGAGTCATAAACGTCAGAAGAATGCACAGATTTAAGTGCTCTTTCGCAATTTCCTACAAATTGAAGTCATAAGCTGGAATAGTTATGGAAAAGAATTTAAACAAATTTCCTTAAAGTTCGTTGAAAAGGACCAAAGATCAGCATAGCCCGAGTTACCACAAAATAATACCCTTAAATTCTTCTAACAAAATCAACGCAAAAATGGCAAATTTAGCGCAGCTATAATTATAATACATTCTGTAAATTTGTATTTCCTGTTACCCAACCAGGCTAATGGCAAGCATACCTAAATCGGATTGTTGTCCCATATGATACAATTCTGTTACTCAACCAGGCTAATGGCAAGCATACCTAAATCGGTCTGTTGTCCCATATGATACAGTTATGTTACCTAACCAGGCTAATGGCAAGCATACCTAAATCGGAATGTTGTCTCATATGATATAGTTCTGTTACCCAACCAGGCTAATGGCAAGCATACCTAAATCGGATTGTTGTCCCATATGATACAATTCTGTTACTCAGCCAGGCTAATGGCAAGCATACCTAAATCGGACTGTCGTCCCATATGATACAATTGTATTACTCAACCAGGCTAATGGCAAGCATACCTAAACCGGATTGTTGTCCCATATGATACAGTTCTGTTACTCAACCAGGCTAATGGCAAGCATACCTAAATCGGACTGTTGTCCCATATGATACAGTTCTGTTACCCAACCAGGCTAGTGGCAAGCATACCTAAATCGGACTGTTGTCCCATATGATACGGCTCTGTTACCCAACCAGGCTAATGGCAAGCATACCTAAATCGGACTGTTGTCCCATATGATACAGTTCTGTTTCCCAACCAGGCTAATGGCAAGCATACCTAAATCGGACTGTTGTCCCATATGATACAGTTCTGTTCCTTCTACTCTCACATTCTGAAAACCGCTTAAAAACTGAAATGAAATTAAGATATATGAATGAACCTCTATGAACAGACTTAATTCCATCATAGAGAAAGAACAAATCACTTACAAACCTAAAACATGATGATGGCGATTTTTAGTTAAGTTAGTTGGATCAAAAATATAATTTTCTGTTGATTTTTGAAGGTACAGCTTAAGATTATGATGCCTTAATGTCTAGTCATCTTGCTGTAAATTATTGCTTACCTATATGTAGCATAGCAAACATTTTAAAAGTTTCAGTAATATTAACCTTAATAAGTCCTTCTGACATATATCGCAAGACACATTCATGACGAAGTAACATCACCCACATCCTGATGTTGAATTTACATTAGGGAATGTCTAATAAGTGATACTTTATAACTGGGAACAAAATTCATACACAAAATTTAGGTTCTTTTCAATTTTGAGTACTTGATGACATGCAAATTTTGACACCAGGCATCCAAAAGGATTTCATAACTCTTATATCGTCACTTTTCTGTGAATAAAGACCTAGCACAAGTACTAATTCTGTGAGGAAATGCTAACTTACAGATATCTTAGAGATTTAACATCAAGAGCCAGTTTTTTGCAAAGACAATTTTGACAGTCGACAGTAATCTAAAGTTACAATCTTGGCGAGGTGCATGCACGAGTCAGCTTAACTGACACGTATTACGAACATGTGCAGAAATTCTCTATGATATTAAAATTCAGCCTGTACCAAGATGTGTCCGCCATGTGTGTCATAGTTAAAGTTGCCACAGTTACCCGGACTACTGGTATTACTGATGTAGCAACTATTCTCCATTTTGCCCTCAAAGACAATGTTCCTGCTCAACAGCGCCACCTCTGCCCTCATGTCCACTACTCCATCTTCTACATCGCCCCAGTGAGTGTAACGAGGAGGCGCTGGTAATATGAAGAATGTAATCATGTGATTAGGGTAATAAAACATTCTTGATAAGCAGCACGCGTGTTTCCCTCCGGTGTATAGCCCAATTCACCACCCCGCCTAAAATGTAACACGAAAATATAGTCAAAATGTGCAGAAATTTATGCTAATTCCATCACTTCTTTTAAAAGTACAGATTTGAAAACATTTTCTTTTCCTCTTGTCAATGTTTATATTTTTTTTTATTTGGCATAAAAAGTATCTTCAAACATCTGAGGAAACTTTCTGTCAGTGATAAATGTCATGCTAATGGCGTGTTCATGTGTTCATCACTTTTCAGGTTTCTTCGTCTTGTCAAGATGGACAAATCTTTCTATTTTATGTTTAAATAGGTACATACGATGCCCAACTGATAGTGTCTACCTCTGAATAAACATAATTTAGTAATCGAAAATATTCAATACTATCGACAGCATCAGCAAAAGTTTGCTTACTGTCTATCCGGACTTGCTTGTTGCTACAGGAATAACATTCCATTATTGTTCCTTCTTCCGCTTGGTTCCAGTCATAATCAGTGGAGGAAATAACCACTCTATCCCCTATAATAAAGGTTAATGAGATTAAATATGATTAGATGTTTTGAAAGTGAGTCAGATAAATGAAAAGAAGTTATTCTGTTAATTTTTGTAAATTGGAAAAAATTTCTGTTTTGCTACTCGAATAACCTCAATATATTAGAAGATGCTCTGCAAATCTTGTCATTAAATTCACTCAACCCCGATTTACTTTAAACTTAAGGACACATTGTATCTTTGGAATAGATTTATGAACTTGATGCCCTTCTATTCATCACTAAATTTTAGTGTTGCTGTCACCAACACCAGTTTTCCTATTGGACGTAACACAAGTAGGCAAATGTATTAATTTTACAACGGGACGGAGGTTGGGGGTGATATCCTGGCTTATTTATAACTGGAATCAATTTCACAGAATCTTCCAGTGTTATGTTATTAAAGAGCTTTCGTATGCGGCCAGCTGTTATGCGATTCTATTATAGCTTTATTAATCCTTGTATATAAATCTTGACAAACTAGAATAGTAATTACCAACTTCCCATGTGGTGACATAATCAATCAGAGTTATTATTGGATAGGCGGCGGAAGTAGTAAAAATGAAGAAATTCTCTTGAGCTATCCAGGGTTCGTCAGCATCAGTCGAGCTCTCCGCAATAAACCTCAACCCTTTATCCCAGAGAGAAAAGTCTGCAGTGGCAAGACTGCCTGTCCTGGAAGGGGGAGTGAGTGTCTCACGAACCTCGACACCAGCTGAAGCTAGTAAAGGATGAAAATGTTTATCGTACAGACATTAATATATACATATAAACACAGTCAAAGCAAATAAGTTCGTGATGACAATATACGCCAGTTCAATTATGTTTTGAAGAAAGAAAGAATAATATTAAAAACATCAAAATTGCAAACGCTTAACGGTAGAGACATATGGGTGGAGAATAATATCATTGAAATGCAGTGCACTCTAAAGAGGTCATTTCATTATAGTCAGGCTATATGTTCGTTACATTATTACAAACTATTTTTGTAGTAATATGTATATGCCAGGTAAAATATTTTGAGTCAGTATTTCCATACAGTAAATATTACAGGCATCCAGGCTATATTTGTCAAAATCACAAGGATTCTGAAGGACATTGTGTCTCATACATTTAGGGACAATATAGGAAATCGAAATGATAATACAGGGATCAGCACGTCCTAATATAGCCAGTTGTTTACTGCTTTTTGAGATATTGAAAACACAAATGAAATAATTAGCTGCAGAGGCAGACCCCATTACAGACTGGCTCTTTCGCATAGAATATATTTCTATTTTCTTCGAGAAAATGAAGAGCGGTGTGAAGAAATGGCATGTACAAATGGCACGAGGATTACTCACAAATATTTTGAATTATTTTAGGTCATATAGAAAGGTTACAGGAAAGATTATAGGGATATAAACTATAGGGATTTAAATAAAATGCAAGGATATCAGAAAGGCCTGAAACTAATAATAATACAACAATCAACCTGAACTAGGCTACACAAGTGTCATTTCTGCCCGGAGGAAGGCTGGATTTTAGATGGAATTAGTTTTGTTTTGTAATCTGAAATGTTACATTTATACACCAAGGCTGCATATGCATTAGTGTTGTTGCTGACTGTCCTCAGCTTGCTTGTGCCTGTCACACCTCCAAACACCAGAGTTTCAAATGCGTTGTAGACTGCAGATAAACTATAGTCCAGGATAAAGTTCTTCCTCAGCGATAACATAAGCACCTGGTTATTTGCCAAGTCTGTAAAGAAAAGAAAATCATGAATATAAGAGACAAAAAGAAGGCTAAGATGTAAAGATATACTTTTATTTAAATGCATCCTTTTAAATGAGTTCGAATATTATTAGACCTTATTCAATAGAAACAATCATTTTGAATTTGTTACCCTAACTTAGATTATTGCACATTCTTTGTTATCTAAAATGAGATTAATTACAATCATTGCATCATATCACGTGAGTAGATATCATTACTGTGTACCTGTAATCATATTTTGTAACGTATCCCGTCTTTCACAATAATTCCAAGGATAGAAACCGAACACTTCAAATTTCTTTCTCACTGGCAGGTTTTTGGCGTTGATTTCGAACACGTAGGCAACCAGGGCGTCCATCCAAATTGGTATCGTTTGGTCCATCCACCTTAATAAGAAGGTACAGAGAGACTGATAGATAATTGGACAGAAAAATTAAACGGATGAAATAAAAGTGTTCGTACTGAACAAATTTGATACATACAAGCACACCAATGATTAATTAAGATGACAGATAGGTACTTTAATTTACAGGTTAGGGAACATCGCCATGATATATATATATATATATATATATATATATATATATATATATATATATATATATAAATTTCCACACATTAATCATTAGTGACGCATGAAAATAACGATAAAAAGTATTAATAATCCTCGTTTTCTAAATGAATTTAATATGGTACACCTTTCATCACAATCCTTTCTGCTTTCTGTTCCCCCTCCCCTCTCATACATAACGGACAAACTACGCAGAAATGTGAAGTGAGAGAGAAAGGGAATTTGGACTGGATTAAATCCTTGAAATAGAAATTACATCAAGTAACCTACAAGAATATGGTTCGTCGTAACGATACGTGTGCACTTTCCTTGGGATTTATCTACAGTGTTTATCAATGATAAAAAGTTGCAAACTATGGCGACATTAAACAGTAAATTCCTCGGTTACGCGGTACACATACTGTGGTGTATTTTATGTTTTGTTGTTGTTGTTATTTCTTAAACATACTATAATGTTCTAAAAATCTATTATTATTTATTAAATATGAAAATGTCCAAAGGCATCTCTCTCTCTCTCTCTCTCTCTCTCTGGACCATCGTAGCAAGATACGGGCTAAAATATAAGAAATGGCGAACGTAGAGGATTTTCGTTTGTGTCATCCAACGATATCTATGGACTAACGAATGATGGTAAAGGTTAAGTCAAACCGACCAACGGATGAGAGAGAGAGAGAGAGAGAGAGAGAGAGAGAGAGAGAGAGAGAGAGAGAATTTTAAAGTCAAACCGACCAAAGAGAGAGAGAGAGAGACAGAGACAGAGAGACAGAGACAGAGACAGAGTTTTAAAGTCAAACCGAACAGGGAGAGAGAGAGAGAGAGAGAGAGAGAGAGAGAGAGAGAGAGAGAGAGAGAGAGAGAGAGAGAGAGTTTCTGGTGGGTGATACTGTTACTAAAGCAGAATAATGACTTAAATCAACTTTAAAGATATTCAAATATTTTAATTACCTCTTGCTGGTTCGTCAATTTGCTTAGTTTCTATTCCACATTAATTTCCATGAGCCGGTAGGTGAATGGATTAGCGTTCATGTTAATGGCGTAGCTAACCTAGTGTTTGTAGTGCTCTAATTTTATTATTAAAATCATCTTTCATGTTTAAATCATAAGTGTGTATTATATTGATTTAATCAATGTGAAGAAAAATAGAAACTAAAAAATGAAAATAATCAACTTATCAATATGCAAAAGTGACTGTGAATAGCCACAAAAGGCGTAGAACTACCATTTGTAGCGGACACACTCGGGGATGTGAGTTCATTCACTAGGTCAATACACAGCTGCCTATAGTAAATTTTTATTCCGTTCAAAAACCAAATATATGTATTTGTATGTGATATAAATAAAATATATGTACAGTATGTACGCTGTATCAATGATATACCACTTGTTGTGTAAATGTTTCATTAAAAGGAAACTCGGCAAGCCTCGTTTCCTTTTAATGAAAAATTTATACATCTCGTGGTATATATCATTGATACAGCGTACATACATACACACATACATACATACATACATACATACATACATATTAATTGAATGAAATTTAAATTGTCTGTATAAATAAATTTGAAATACCAAAACTGTTGGTTAATCACATTATGATCCGCCCATGGTGCTTTAATACGCAATTATGAACCTTGTTTGAACTGTTGGCTATTACAATTTATAGTCATGAAGAAAAATTACCCATAATATAAACACAGTCATGTTCGAAGAGTTACAAAATAAATGTAGATATGCATAACAATTGGAAATGCTATAGTGCTTATTCAATTTTGGAATTGTATACACAACCTTGACTTACTGTGAACTCATTTAAAAACATTCGGTTTGCATCATGTATTTTATCATGTCATTAAAGACAATTGAAATTCATTCGGAACATTGCACATGTTTGGCCTTGTGACACGAGATTTGGGTTTTTCGAATTTACTTCACAATATTATAAGTGTAATTTGAATTTCATTTTGTATGGTATGTAAGTAAATTGTTTGTTGATTTTACTTAAAATTATTGGATTCACTTTCTTTCTGTTATATAATTTAAGATTTAAGACCTAGCGTCGTAACTGAAATTGGGGTCCGTTTCAGGATATGTCTTTAAAATATTTTAGAGATATTAAAAATTGTCTTTAAAATTGAAAGTGACATTGGTTTGGAGTCGTAACAACTCAAAGAAGTTCTAAACTGAAATTTGATTCTGCAAGCTGGTATTGAGAAAAATAGGGGAAAATAATGGTCTGGTGTCAGTTATGTGCAGGGTTGGCAAGAGTACTTTATTTCGATCATTTGCAATTATTGTCTCACAGCTGATCACAAATACATGTTTACATCCGCCCGAAAATGTATGACAAAATACTATTAACTGATTGAAGCCATGAAAAATATTACTTTTTTTAATCCTCACCACCTGGGCTGTATCTCTCAATAGCAAAATGTCATTTTCATGCATCATCTTTGCGAAACTTAGACCAAATGTGATTATTCGAGCCCAATCCGTACATAATGAGTTTCGTACAAGTCAGATTTCCAATTACTCGCACAAATGTGAAATTAATCCTATCTCTCTCCTATATGGGGCTTTATCCGGGACTTTGTCGTAATCTACTCATTTTGGAGTAACGCAAAACCGTCTCATATTGTTATAGAAGAAAAATTGGTTACAATGTGACCCTAGAGAAGATCGCAAATATCATTATATATCAGATGAAAAACACGGATACAACAAGAGATTGAAAACCTTTCTACTCGTACATTTTCAATTGTACACATACACTATGATCATAGAGAATTCCGTTTGATTTGGTCAGCTTCGGTAGTGTTCCATTCAGCTTAGTCCATGACAGCTTTCTCTTCCCATGAACCTCCAGTGTACCACCACTCTTGACTGTAATGCCCTTTCCTTTTGTCGGAAAATCGCCAAACTTTCCTGTCGAAGAAATGTGGAAAATAAGCCAATCATTGAAATCACCTCCTTGCTTTCCCACGCGTTAATATTGCTTTTAGTTTTCTAAATGTCAGTGTTTCCATGTTTCTGTCTATTTTCTTATCGATTCTTCATATCTTTGTTAGTCATCCATTTGTCTGTTCAACTAATTTGCTCACACTTTCTCTGTTTCTACTCCAAGTACGTCTCGTCTAACAACATTCTAATACACTCACATGTGAACGCAACCCTGTAACCCAAATGATGGTAGATGTATTACCATTGCTTTTTTCCTCCATAAATTCAACATAAGAAAAGACTTTCACATATGAGCATATTATCTACATAATTAAGAGTATAATCGCTTGTATTTGTTTTCAAACTATCCTACTTTGTATGATATCAGTTTCTTTCTTGGAACATTTTTATATTAATTTCCATTGCGTCTATGTATTGGACCACTAATTATTTTACAGCCAGCGCACCAGTCTACTGGTGGAAGAATAAAATATAGAGTAATAAATATTTTAAGATGCACACAGTGGTTTGTAAATTGATTTAATGACTTTTAAATTACACATTTTATAAACATCAGTCTTTAACTGAAAAAAATATTTACTTTTATATTGATATCCTGTATTTAATTTCCCACTGACAAAATAATACATATGCTTGTGGTGCGAGGCTATTTTATTACGTGCGGCCATGGAGTCCTCTTTTTAGCAGCACGAAGCGCAATAAACTGCTGCCAAACACCTGCTTTTCAAGGTTGAAACAATTTTAACTCTATAGAATGGACGAAGGTGTGGTTTGTATGTCAATCAAATGAAGAAACTAATTTTAATGTATGAATATATTAACACGAACTTCTATGGGAAATGAATTAGAGGTCTAATCCCTCGAATGCAATATGTATCTTGTAGACTTAATATACAATTATATCTCAAATAAATAAAAGACAGCATAATTAAAAGAATGATTGCCATGTTGTGAAATTAAATTCTTACCTTCAAATATTACATGAACTTTTCCCTGATGAAGACACGATTCACTTCCAATGAGGACCTCTCCTGATATCTCTATAAAGTTTATTGTTAGTGTGATATTTACGTTTGGACTGAATACTAGCTTCCCACTAGACGTCACTATGATACCTGTCAGGGTCAAGGATGGCTCGTCCAAGAGGACGGCTGTGGCGATTGTCACATTGGCTCCAGTAGTTGGCTGAATAATAATAATAATAATAATAATAATAATAATAATAATAATAATAATTAATAAATCATTTTAATATAGGCTGATAACTACGATACTATACATGAGAGCGAATCAGATGGATATAATCACTAGGAGATGGTCTCAATGACAAGACAATATATATATATATATATATATATATATATATATATATATATATATATATATATATATATATATATACTAAAAACACTTCCGTTACTCAAATTATTTGATCGTCAGAGACCGTTGATACTACTATATTGTGTATTATGTAACTATATATAGTAACTACACGTCATGTGTAGTGCACCACTCCAAAGATTTTAACTACATGGCATGTGTGGTACACCAGTTCGAATATGGTAACCAAAAGGTGTGTTGTACACCACTCTAAAGAGAGTAACTGCATGGTATGTGTAGTATACAGTTCTGAATAGGGTAATTCTAACTAACATTGTTCGAGATTTTAGTCATATTCATGTTTACGTTTATAACATAATTGACACAAGAATTTATAAGTTTGCTTTGAACCTTCCTTATGTATGTGTAGTACGAATAATAATAATAATAATAATAATAATAATAATAATAATAATAAGAATAATAACATTATTATTATTATTATTATTATTATTATTACTGCTTCTATCACCATCGTCATCGTCGTTGCTATCATAATCATATGTTTACACCATGCAAGTTTTTGTGATACTGTGCTATTCATGTTATAAGTTATTATGACGCAAAGCCAGCTTGGGAGTAAATGTACAAATTGTTGACTTTTTGTACTGTTTGTTTCTTTTCGGCCTATTGCTTTACTTTTGACGTCATCTCTATGTAATTCTTAAATTGGGACGCATCGAAATAAGTTGACCAAAACCTAGAATAAGAATCAGAAAGATTTCGTACTAGCTAAGTTTTTAAAGATCCCCTTTAATGCGCGAGCATGCCAACGAATCATTGAAGCATACCATTGCTTTACTTAAGGCACTCATCAACTAATTCTCTTTCTCCTATTTAAAAATGTAACCTTTTCTTTGCGTATAAACAAAGGGATAATATAAAAGAAGAAGCTAACAAACATACAAATTATCCAAACTCAAACTCTTAACAAGTTGGATTCTACATCTGAGTCTCATTGGGATTTGTGATAGAATTTCAGAAAGTACTTAAGTGGATGTAGGGTGTGGTATTCTTTTCATTTTGCCGTTGTTTTGTTCTCCTTTTATTTTTAGTTCTCATTAAAGTACATGGACTTTTCTCATAATTTATATTCAGTTTAATAAATTATTTACAGAGTCCAATTTCAATTGAATATATGTCAATTCGGAATTATGTAGAGTTTACAATCATATTGAAAGGCAATTTTTTAACTTTAATTTTAAAACAAATGCTATTCTTTGAAATTATTCCAAATCGAAACCTTCTTGTACTTACCGACGGAGGGGATGGTAACTGTGTCATTGGGCTTGACATTAATCACAAATGAAATAAAGGTACGTTATTGACTGGAAACATAAGGTCTTTCGTCATTACAAAACATCAGTCTCTTGATGCTATTATGTCTTTTT
>JAECUM010029252.1:0-10437 GCA_016617855.1 Megalonaias nervosa | reverse complement strand
TGTGTGTGTCTGTGAGATTTGGATTTAAGAATCTGAATCATATCGATACGATGTCTGCAGTGTGGCAGTTTATAGTGATGTCTAACACTGGGGGCATCATGCCGTAGACATGTGGTATCATGTCCCACCAAGTCACATTATCCTGACACCAGGCCGAGCAGTCCTAACACTACCCTTTTAATGCTGAGCGCCAAGCGAGACAGCTGCTAGTACCATTTTTATGTCTTTGGTATGACTCGACCGCATCTGAGGCCGACGCTCTAATTACTTAGGCCACCGGAGCGGTCTTGAAACTAATATAACTGTTACCAATGTTGAGTAATGCTTTTGTGTAAACATGTAGGCTTAAAACTATACTACAGTAGCATTATATCATAAATATTTTCGCCGTACAACTCATATGTCTTAAGAACTATCCATTAACTGGTTAGGGATCACTAGTGGGCTGTACATATTTTCAAGAGATGATTGCATGCTATTTTTTTAGACACAAACGACTATACGATTTCTCTCTGTAATTTCGTATTTTGAAGTTTAAAGAAAAATAATTTCCCTAAGTGTTTCTTGCTGGCTATCCTGGTTATTTGAAAAGGATCTAATATATATTAGGTATTGTTAAAAGAACTTTTAATTCCCTTTTTTTATGATGTATGATTGATGGGGGTAATTTCTGCTACAGAGTATACTGTTACGACTCTATGGTCTTAAACAAAGTAACAGAAAAGAGCGAAAACCAGCACGTTTTGTACAATTCAACAAATAATTTATTTCTCTATAAAACAAAATGAAAAATGTAAAAAATAGCTTACGGTATACGAAATAAATCCTAAATAATCATAGAATTTCTAAAACAAGTCCCTGCAATTAAAGGTCTGATTAAACTTTAGTGGTATTCCACAATAAATCCAACTCTGGAAGTGTAAATACGCCTGTGGTGGCTCTTGACGTGGTGATGTGCCACCAGTCTTTTGTTGGATTACAATAATACAATCCAAGAATATATCCTTATTTGAATTTCACTATAAATCCAAGTCTCTATTTCAAAGAATGTCAGTTTTGAGCAATTCATATTTCCAGAGAAGAAAAACTTGAATTAAATAATTTGAATAAATAAATTCCAGCCCAAATGAAACAATGGACACAACAATAATACAACTGGTTCTGTTCTCTTACGACTCTATGGTCACAAACTAAGTAATAAAAAGAAGCAAAACCAACAAGTTTTGTAAAATTTAACAAACACTTTTTTATTATCAAAATTAAAAATGAAAATGTGAGAGGAACTTACAGTATTATGGAGTGAATCCAGAATAATCCTGATAAAGTTCTATGAACGTCCTAAATGAATGAAAAATTCTGTACAAATTTTAAAAACAGGAAATGTACTGGTCCGTCAAGAATCGTGAAGTTGTGAAGATAGAGTCGTCTAGCAATCTTTCGCGCAGTTCATAACAGTTTCAAAGTAACATTATAGAGCAAATAATGAGCACTTTCTATTTCCACTGAAAAGTCCAAACAAATGTTTTCTTTTCGAATAATATCTAAGTACAACATAAAACAAGTCTCCAGACTTACAACAGGAACACAAAAAAATGAGGATGACTACTAAACCAGAATGAATCTGATTGCTGTTCTTTCTTTATATACACCATCTATTGCTGCTAAATTTCACAATATACCCAACGTGACGGATCTTACTACTCATTTTGATCAAAATTGTCTTCATGTGACCCCGCCCAACTAATGGGAAGTTACTGAATTCTTCTAGAAACGTCAAAGCCCCATCAGCCAATGAAAAATTGATCCAAAGGCACCATTAAACCTTACTATTAAGATTGTTATTAATTGCCAACATATACGTAAACATTTATTTATAGATCCTATGTAATTTTCTCTCTTAAAAGACTCTGGTAATGTAGGAAAAATCTAACTAAAGATATTCTGTACAATTTCCAACCTTGAATAAACATTACAAAAATTAAATAAAATCATGTAACAGGAGTTACAAAAATATATAAATCAACATAACAGTTCAGATCTTATTGCATTAATTTCTAGATAAACAAGGTTATATAGTCCTCTGCTTGACCTCGTGTCACAATTAGCATTTCTTAACAAAAATACTGCCTAATGGAAATTTTCATTATGGAAGGTTCAAAAGGTTTACAAGATAAAATCACAGTTATAATTAGAAGTTATGTTACTAAAATTATAATATAAAATGTGGTCTAACAACAGGTAGACCCTGCATTTCAATGGCAATTTCCAATGTTTTGGACTCAGGTTGACATAAACATGTTGTTTTTCAAAACCAAAATTAATGATTTGGGTCAGGTAGAAAATGAATTTGATTTTTGACAAGGTCAAGTCCAAAATACAATCATCCATAGCATATAATAAATTTTTTGAAAATAACAATATAAATTAAATATACATCACGATATAGCTTAGACTTTCGTCCGCTGTGCACCTCTGAATAGACTGCTAGCTCCGCTTGGTCATTTTTACTCCCTGGACTTCAAAGTTAAAATGGAAATAACTAGCCGATAACATTTTACCTTTCTGTATATTTTATAATTCATTCATTACACATCCAGAAGTTGGTATTCCTTTCTTTTTCGTGATGTTTAGGTTTTTCTTCTTTTATCCTCACGCAAAATACAGTCTCCACTCGCATAAAAGTCGAGTACAATTGCGAATTGCACAGTCCCAGTCGTCCATTTGCAGAATGTGCCGGGTATCTGGATCTATACAGTTTGTTATCAGGACTCATTAGAACAAACAACATAAACCCTGCTATGAGGGCGCATTATGCGACGGCAGATCAGGGTCTTTGTTGTTTTCAAGTAGCCTGTACTTATAAGCGACTATATACAGTGGTAACATTTTAACTACGACGTTTCTATCTGTCTTAGTAACAATCAATGCGAAAAAAAGAAGTAAGCTTATAGTTAGGTAGAATTTGCCAAAAAATAAACTTTCTAATGCTATTTCTGGCTACAGATCTGAAGGTATAATCTAATGTAAATGTTCAAAAGAAGGCGATTAAAGAATATGCAAATCAATTTATACCTTAAAAGAAGAATATTACACTTTAAATAAATACATAAGAAAGTGCCAAGTTAATGTCCTTTTGGACTTTCCTGAGTTGCAAAGTATACAACTGTTAATGCACTTAAGATCTTTATACTTTCACAACACTACCAATTAAAGTTTACTACATTCAGCCTTAAATGATAAAATATTGGCCAATGTTTTCGTCTCATATCTCTGGGAAAATGGACAAACAAGTAAAAAATTTTAAAAAATGTGATTAAATGTTGACTGACTTTAAATTGCAGTTTATTTCTAGATGTAACATTACCAAACCACTTTATTGTCTCCATTTCTCTTAATTTACGAACGTTTTATTTTTCTTTGCTTGACTTGCTCGTTTTAAACCGGACAGGATACATTAAATTACTTTTAAAATAAAGATTCGTCATATTTGTTCCATTATTTTCATTTCCAACAAAAATACTGTGTTATTTGCGTCAATATACTATATCATAAATAGGGGATCTCAAAAGGGTCATACTTATTATGAATTTAACAGTTTCCCCAAGGCCCGCTAAAGCTTGTAATTACTGAACGAGTGTCATAAATTTAATATCAGATCATTGCCAATTTCAGATTCTGCTTATCACATAGTTTTTATCTTCAGTTGAAATAATCTCGATGGAAATAACAAATTACTATCGGCATTTTATTTTATTCCTGCTCAGACGATGCACCTTTTAATTCTTGTTCGTGAAAAGATAGTACTAGATGCGAGGTGAAGAAATATTGGATACGTCATTAATCAACTGTATGTAGAAAGTGGGTTTTAAAAACTGTTTTATTTTTTTGTTAAAATACATATTGCAATTCAATGAGCAACTGTTTTCCAGTAAACAGAACATTTGCTATACATGCCATTTTTTTTTTCACCACTGGATCTCTGACGAAAATTCCTGTGTGATGTCACATAGTTCACTCTGTCGGCTCTTCTTGTGTAGTTAATGCGTCATATGCATGCATTTTGATAAGACTGTTTATAACCTTTGCACAAAAAAGCGTATCAATTCTACCATGGGTATTTCACACAGTTGCAGAATGTATGTTTGATATGTCAGAAGAAATAACATTCCAGTTGTTGGATATTTGTCTGAAGGGATGATTACTGGACTCAGAAATTGTATTAATATTGGTGTTGCTGAGAACTGGAGATATATACCGGCGCTGGTTTGCCTTCGGATAGCTTTAGTGACTCTCAGGTTAAATGTTTATGGGACCAGATATTTGCATTATTTAATATGGAAGAACGCTATGATTGAACAATAATTTGCCAGTTGAGAGACTGGCATTTGTCAACATTCTCTTCATAAGAGAGGTAAGACTATTTGCTTCAATTTGTTGAGATTTAAATCGTGTTTGTCTTGGAGATAGAGTGCAAAATCCATGCTGTGTGGGAGCAGCAATGTAAAGGCGACTGTCTGAATTAAAACAGGATTATGGGCATTCCTCTGCGTAGAGACAGTATCTTTGTGTTGGACTGGGTGATGAATTTTCTCAGTTCTCATACATTTTCGATTTAACTGGGCGAACATCCAGCGGTTTTACTTATGTTCTAGTGCTAGTTTGTAATTCGGACATTTCTGTGTAGGGATAAATGGGCTATAAGTAAACACTCCTGTGCGTTTTTGTGACAGTCGTCCTTGTTTTCCCAGTGTAAATGTGGCTACCGATTGGAAAGATGGTTACATTATTGTTAATGGTAATAGTAAGAAAAGTGGTTACAAAAGGCGAGGCAAGGAAAATTAACAGTCGCAGCCAGTCTACAACGAGAATATTGAGCAAGGATTCCATGGGCTTTTATTTTGTGACAAGCCAGATATCCAGAAAGTTATATGTTAACGTATTGACATATCAAAAATAATAAATTTCAAACACTGTATGTAAATTGTACTAAATATGTGATAAATCGAGGATCTCAAATAAGCAATGATTTAATATTAAATTCTTGAAACGAGTTGATTACTTTCCAGATTTTGATAACCTTGGAGAGCAAAATTGGAAATTATCCAACGCGCCTACTAAATTTAATATTAAATCATTGCCCATTTGAGATTCTGTTTATCACATACCTGTTTACAATGTTTCCATCGAAAAGAGTGTCGATTCCACGATTTACGTTCACTACAGATGCAATATTGGACATGACGGAAGAAATGTTAATCCAGTTGCAGGATATTTGCAGGGATGATTACTGGATGCAGACATAATGCTCAAGGTGCAATGTTGCAGCAGGTTTGCATTCATATAGTTCTGTGGTCATTCCCAGATTGAATATTTCTGTGACCAGATATTCGCATTATATTATTTGTAAGAATGACATTTAAACCCTTCTTGTCCTGAGGGGAGGTTGCAAGATTCATACTGTGTGGCAGCAGCAATGCAAAGGAGACTATGTATTACAATAGACTGACGGACGTATCTCTTCATATGTTCCGTGTTGGATTGTTTGGATTCTCTCACATTTTGGGTTTAACTAGACAAAGGTACAGGAGGTTTACTCATGTTCTAGTTTTAGTTTGGCATTTGGAGAATTCTACGTTGGGTAAATTGGCCATATTCCGACATACGTAACCACTCCTGTGCGTTTTGGTGATAGGAGCTCGTTTTTTCCCCCATTGTCTATTCGGCTACTGATTGAAAAGACGGCCGCCATATTGTTGATAGCAATGATATAAGACCAAAAGGATTCAGTACGCGGGGCAAGGAAAATCTCCGCTGTCGCAGTCAATCAGTAATGAGAATAATGCACAATAATTTCATGGACTTATTTTGAACATTTATAATCATAGAAAATGATACGTTAACGTGTTTACATAATACACCGTAAAAACTATGTCAAGTATACGAGCTATGTAATAATTTTCATTGCAATACGTGTAGTAAAACCACATGATATTATAAATGACGTTATGCAAAGGAAAAGTCTTTACCCTTCATTATTTTGAAATTTAGTCAAATAAAATCCAATATTGTTCATCATGCGACAAATAGAATCCTACGCTCGTGCTCAAATGAAGTTTATGAAATTATTGTCGAATAATTGCAATAGAAATCACTAGACGAGTGTCATAAATTTCATTTGAAATGAGAACTCATATAAGATCTGCTATTTATTAAAACTACATAATAGCACGGCTTTTGCAAGAGCAGTTTATCAAGTTATATATGTCTTGGCAATTCATGTGCAAGCTGTTGGGTCTCATATTATAGGGCGAGATATAGGCAACTTCGTAACATCAATATACAACACTTGTATACAATATACACCCCCTCCATATTTGCAGGATTGGTAGAATCATTAAACACCCTTCACAGTGGGAGACTGACAAAACAAAATAAAACATGAGACACATAAAAAATTCCCCGAATATTATATTTTAAAAAATCTTGTCCAGACTAAAGTCGTACTAAAAGTCCGAAAATTAAAACAAATTTATCTGAGATTAAAACACCCGTAATGTGTTATCGAAATAGCCGAAGACTAAAACTAATGCTAAAACTTCGAAAACTGAAACAGAATTTAGCGACGACCTAAAAATGCACGAATCTTATATTTAAAAAAAAAAAGAAAAAACATCACCTAGACTAAAAGTCGTGCTAAATTTCCGAAACTGAAACGGGATTTAACTGAGACTAATCAAATCTACAATGTGTTGCCGATAAGTCCCTAGACTAAGTTACAAAAGCTATGAAACTGACACGGAGACTATAAACGAATCCGTAAAAGAATAAATTTTTGCAATACAAAATTGTAACAGACGCTTATCCCTGTAACAAAATAAATGAAAAATGAAAATGGTAAAGAAAACAAAATAATGAAATTCAAAATTATTCAGTAAAACTAAAATTATATAAAATTTGATACCTTTAAAAAATGCTAAACAACAAAAATACTTATGAAAAGCAAGCAACAAATCTGTAAGAACTTGAAAAAGTGGAACACTAATTTAAAAGAAAACTTTAAATCACGTGTACATAAGCTATGCAATGCTTAGAAAAAGATTTTAGCAAGAAGTTTACAAAACAAATTATATTGAAAACAGTACTTGAAAACAAAATATTTTAAAAGAAATTAAATTTAAAAAGCTCATGATGTCACGCGGATGTCAAGGTACACATTACCCTGGAACGTCAAGAAAAGAACCTCAGACAGAGAATGACAAGGAATAAAAGAATTAAAAAATATGATATATAAATCAAACATTGTAAAATTACAAAGAAGATATAAAAATGTCACCTTAAATTTAAAAATGCAAGTAAATCTCAATGATATAAGAGTATAAATTTAAAATAAAAAGTATTAGAAATAAATCAAATCATTAGAAACAAAAAAGGACAATTAAAAACAAAATATAATTGAGGGAAGGATACGAGCACTTATACACACTCATATACTATTTCACACATACGAACGAACGGGAGTAGATACCCAAACTGGCTGTACAACATCTGTCAACTTAGCTTAAAATGAAGAAAATGAAGCTCTGGGTCTCAAGACAAAGAATTGGAATTATGCCACCTCGGGAAACCTGTGCGAGCTGAGAAACATGCAGTGTTATACCCTAGCCCCTGCTCCAGCCCACGCGTAATTAAATAGCCTATTTTTTGGCCAATAAATCACATGTGCATGCATCATTTTTTAAAAGACAAATCATCAGGTATATTGTTCCAATCCCAGATTACTTCACGTTTAACTTTTTGTGATGTGCATGATGCGCAAAGACATCGCATGCAATGTCATTACTCATAATCGGTTATGCAATATCCCCAGTGAAATAATTGTACTTCTGAAGTTCACAGAACTGAATCTATCCTTCCTACTACGTATTTTATATGCTCAGCAATAATGCTTTACATTGCATGTCACTTGTATGTGAAAGATTGTCACAAAACGGATACTTATTAATTTGTGTAAAGACAAGCCAGCATTAATGCACATCTGCAATAAAATGGACGTTTATTTAAAACAAAACAAAACAAACCAATGGACAACTTATATTATATTAATAAAATTGAGGCAGGAAATATCAATCCCAATGCTGACACCTAATGACAAACGTTGTACCTTTGAAAATATATTAACATGTTTAAATGTCACAGTAAACACTTTAATGTTCGTATTATTTGAATTATGTAATAATGAAAATAACTGAACATAATCTTTTTCCAAAAGGATATAAAGAAAGTCAGTTAGTCAATCATATTTTCATATATTGATATGCACACACATGCATACATATGCATTAGTAAATACATGCACTTAGCTAAATACATACAAACATACATATATACAGTCACACCAGCCATGGATGGAAATTGAATCTTGGATAGTAAAACAGAATTGAAAAGAACGTAACATTATACAAACAAATAAAACGAACAATTAAGATAAAATTAAAACAAAATAGGATTGGAAGAAGGACAAAAGATAGGCCCTACCTAATTACAGAGGAGAACGTTTGTATAATCCAACACCCACCTTACTCACCAACACCACATCTACATACGAGCAAACAAAGGGACTATTCTTTTATATAATGCATATATACATACATACATACATACATACATACATACATACATACATACATACATACATACTGTTACGTGTAGGTTCGTACAAAAGTAACAAAAGAAAAGAGTGAAGCCAACAAGCTTTGTAAATTTTAACAAAATAATTTATTTCCCTAGAAAACAATGTAAAAATAGGAAATAGGACTAACAGTTTTGTGAATATAATCCAAAAATTAATCCTAAAGTTGAAAAATATAAGCCCTATCACTAAACCGTTCTAATTGAATCCAGGTTCGAATCTCGATGAAATTCCAGTCTGGAAGGCGATGACTTCAGATGAGGTCGTTGTACAAATGGCAACAATTCCTCGTTGAAACACAATTTATAATGTTCTGTTTAGAATTCCAGAATAAATTTCCACTAAACGTCTTTGTCCCAGAATTTTCATAAAGAAAAGCACTTGTTTTGTTTTCTAGAGAATATGAATTATTAAATCGCAAAAAATAAATCAACTTCAAAACAACCTCACATCAACAATTGAAACACCTTGTACCCTAAAGGTGTAAAGATACGACTCTATAGATCTAGTAGAAAATGGCTGTTTTAAGCCTCGATTTTAGATCATATGGTGGCTCACGTGACAGGCTACGTGATTTCGGTGGCGCTCTACAGTTTCCTATTTTGCATAGGTTAGAATTTTAAAGAAAAAGAACTTCCCCGGGTTTCCTCACTAGTTATACTGGCTATTTAAAAAAGACCTTGTATATCTTAGGTATTGTTCAAAGAACCTTTAATTCCCTTTATTTTGGTGTATGATTGATGGGTGTAATATGGGTTGTAAAGTATACATCTTGGCCTTACTCCAGATGTGCACCTTTCAGAAAGGTGCTAGCTCCACTTGGTCATTTTCACTTCCTGAACTTTAGAGGTAAATTGTAAAAAAAAAAAAGAGCCGATAACTTTTTTTACATTTTATACATTTGGTAATTCATTCATTGCACTTTCAGAAGCTGGCATTGTCTAGTCTGGCAAAATTCATTTTGCCTATTTTAATAGGTGCTAAGGATGGTGTACTTTAGACAAATTCAGGCCTATTTTTGGAGACAAGGGAGCAGTCATTTTAGTTAGCAGTGTGCTAAGATCATTTACAATTTCCAAAAGTACAATATCCAAAGAAATGTCAGCCACATTCCATCAAAGTTGCATAGAGGTATGTCAACATTCTCTCCACTGTGCATGTTTTAAATGCAAACAACTTCACCTTACATACATCACTCTCTCAAAAGTACATAATAACTGGTGAGCGCCCCCTTCTAACTGGAACAGCGCAATAAAAAAATGACAATTATCACGTAGCTAGAATAGCCCTATCTAAGAATCAAATTCTCGCACTGGAAATATATATAAAAAAAAAAGAAAGGCTGTTTACAATTTAGCTAACACGTGGGCCGAAAATGACCTTTGTAATAGCCAATCATTACCGCTTAGTGTTTACAAAACTTCTCAACCAAGGTGAGCTAAAAATACTGATCATGTAATACCTTTTACGTTCTAATCAGACTGATATTTTTTCAAAAATATCAAATCCCGTCAACATAATCATTGCAATAAAATGTAATGAAACAAAAAATAATATAAAAAGAATTTAAAACTAACACACAAGCAATTTAATTACATATTCGTAACAATACATACATACATAAATAGATATATACATTCATACATACATACATACATACATACGCATGCATGCATGTATGTGTTCATTCATGCATGCATACATACATACATACATACATACATACATACATACATACATACATATAT
>JAECUM010029251.1:0-59352 GCA_016617855.1 Megalonaias nervosa | reverse complement strand
TGTGATTATGATTTTTTAACGTAGCTTTAACAATTTTTCAGTCATATCGCTATGATGTCTGCAGTGTGGCAGTTTATAGTGATGTCTAGCACTGGGGCATCATACCACAGACATGTAGCATGATGTCCCACCCAGTCACATTATCCTGACACCAAGCCGACCAGTCCTAACACTAACCTCTTAATGCTGAGCGCCAAGCGAGGCAGCTGTTAGTACCATTTTTGTAAGTCTTTGGTATGACTCGACCGGGGATCGAACCCACGACCTTCCGCATCCGAGGCGGACGCTCTAACCACTAGGCCACCGGAGCGGTCGCAAATCTAGTACTTTAGTGAATAGTGTAAGAACGTATTTGACCAATTAGTTAAAATAACTATCTTTACATCTCCTGAATGATTCCTTCAAATCGAGAAACATGCATAATGAGTTCACAAATAAAAAACCGTTCTCTATCCAGCTGTCGTGAAATCAATACATTTCAGCATATCGGATAAATGACATTCACTATCGGTACAATTGCTTTCATCTAACTTTTAAATCAAGGCACTTGAATAAATAACGCACATGGCGAACATCGAGTAGACTTTTCTAGAGGAAGAAGAAGAAAAGCTGGCGATAATGTGATGATGACTGCTATGATGATGATGATAATGTTTCGACGACAACGAGGAGTTCATAATCTATAAAATTCATTCTTGTGCTAAAATTGTATTTATAATTTTTGTATTATTCTATATTATTATAACTACGGATGTTATAACGAGAACATTCATTGACATCAGAGCTTTCTGGCAATTATTCTATTCACATGCTAATTGATCAGTAACCAGTAAACATTTAGGAAAATTAAATGATAGCGTTGATGGTGGTGATGAGTCGACGAATGGGGCATGTTAAAGCTGAACTCTCATTAAATATAAGTTATTATCACTCTTCACTCTCATAAGGTTTAAACGGTTTGGTAACGTGACTGTGATTGATAATATATTCAACGCGAGTTGTTGTTCTGCATGTCACACATGAAAGTACATTTATATGTAGCTTTTCAAGTAGGTCATGGACGGAGAACAACAAAAACCTTTTGTAGCGTTGGAGTCCGGTATAACATATGAAAATAAATACTTCTGTGCAGACTTTGCTCTGAGCAAATACAGATTAGCACACATGGCAACTTGTGCTATATTTATTTCTTACATTTATTTAAAATCCCACTTTTGCACATCTCGCCCACACTGCAATCTGAATTCAGGCAACACAACAAACATTTCACTGTAAAACACTTGTGCATCGCGCCCACACTTCAATCCTACTGAAGGTAACACAACCAATTCACTGCAGAAAAAAAACCCCACCACATTACAAGGATATCAAGGGTACCGTAAACGGCACATTACCGACCCGCTGCATGTTTAAAAACCCTCTACGTTGAGTAATAAAATTTGCATACAAACCATTTTTCTTCTTCCGGTCAAAATGATCTTGACCTTTGACCCCACAATCAATATGCTTCTTCATTACCTAAAGTGCAAGCCATCAACAAAGTCTGCGCCAAGATATAAAACTAAGGTTATCGTGCGAAAACGATTTTTCATGTTTCGGTCAGTGACCTTGCCGTTTGGACCTTAAAGTCAATAGCTTTTTTCTTTGGCCCAAAAGCGAGCCATCCACAAAGTTTGGTTGATGTATTTTAACGTAGAACGAATGGCATTGTGTGGACATCGTTTTTCTTCTTTCGGTCACAGCGACCTTGACATTTTATCTCTAAAATAGAAAATGTTCTTCCTAGGACCAAATACCAATGGTTTGGGAATTGTCAGTTTTGGAGAAATGAATTTTTGTGCGGAAATCCTGTTTCCTTTTACAGTCGAAGGGATCTTTAACTTTTTCCTTTTGACCAAGAAAATCTATCAAGTTTTTTTCCCCATTTACCAAACTCTCCAAATAGTTTGGTAAATGTAGACGGCCGATAACTCAAGCTATTGAGTGGAAAATACTATCTTTATTTTGGGACTGTTTCAAGAAATTCTGATTCCCACGTGGTCGCGAGCCTAACAGCTTGACCACTGAGTCTCCGCGGCTCCAGAAAGAGAGAAGGGGAAGGGGATTATCCTGTGATTAATCTTAACCAACAGTCAGTTGCGGGCTCTCACCATATTCAGACCTAAAAACAAGTGGGAACATTAATGGCTATCTGCATTTCACTCCTGATTGATTACAAGATCTGATTAAGATAAGCAACATATTTTTCTCCTCTCCCATTGTCTTCCATCTACTCTCTTATTTTCTTCGACGAAATCATATCAATACGTTGCCGAACGTAGCACCAACTTCTTTAATAAACGTAAGCATGTGGAGTGCATCAAATAGGCTATTAAGTGAAATGATGATGAAAGCAGAACCATCTACTCTTTATCTTCATAAGATAAGCTGTATTTTAATGGGTTTGTTGCTACGTGAATCATACTTTGAAGGTGAGTCATGCGGAACATATGAAGAAAGATATGTAGACTGCTAATACGTGCTTAATATATACATACATGAAAGCAAAGCTATGTTAGAAACTTCTTTTGTCGCCATCAGATGGAGCATAACACAACCAGACTACTGTGAAAACCCAAGACAGTCCTAACACGTATCCTTTTAATATGCATTAGGTCGTTTTGACGATGGATAAATGTGTAGGTTGTAGTTTATACTCAGAATCATTTTAAACATATTTCCGAAAATAGTACTGCCTTTAAACAAGCAACTTGAGAAGTGTGAAATCCAGGTTTTATCACCCAACATTTACAAATACCAAATAAGATGGTATAATAGAAGTACATAATAAAGGAATTTATTCACACGGGCCATTTTTAATATCGACAAAAAAAGATTCACACGGGCCAGGGCCGGATCATGTCAAGTGTTGGGGATGGGTGGTCCAAAATTTCAAAAGGGTCCTGACTTTCCTCGAAAGGGCACCCAATCAAAAGTATTTGAGTCTATTTACTCAAAGTGTGCGTATAAAAATGAACAAGAATAAACGATGGTCAAATTCCAAGTAACAAGTGATTATGTTTGTGTGTTTGGGGGTTGGGGGGAGTAGCTTGCAGGGTGTTCCACCCCCACCCACCCCCAATTCGGCCCTGCGGGCTGTTTTTAATATGAACATACCAGATGTACGGATTACAAAAAGACGCACACGGTCCATTTTTAACATGGACACAACCGATGTACCGATTAACGTAAGACGCAGACGGGCCACTTTTTAAATATGGACACAACAGATGCACCGATTAACGTAAGAAGCACACGGTCCATTTTTAATATGGATGCACTTATTAACAAAAGAAGCTGGCTTTCTTCATCTTTGTATAACGACACCAATATTTTACGGAATGCAAAATGCCGACGAATACGTTAAGCTCTAATAGAAATATGGCTGTTTAAAGTTACAAGTATTCCGTACAATAAAGCTGAGGTGGAGAAGAGAAATGCAGGAAGTGGAGTTAGTGCCGTGTGGAGATTGCATGAAGGGTATAAATTATGGTATAATTAACTATCTATAAAAGGCAAACATTTAAATTTTTACAAACTTGTTAATTCAGTCAGTCTGTAGGAATAATTTATAATGTAACAGATTTCACACGGTACTTTTCGAACCACGCCCACTCATAACTACAGTCATCAGACACCACTATCGCACGAAACTCGAGTTTCAACAATTAGTACTCATAATTACAAAAGCAATGAAATAAAGTGCAATACATTACATGCAACAGACACTATTATGATTTAGTTATGAATTGTTATTATAAAGAAGAAGAAGAAAAAGCTTACTGCCATGTTTCAAGATTTCTGGTTTGGTCTGCTTCGCACAGCTTTTACCGAAGTACACACCCTTACTTCTCGACTACCTGGGCAAGTAAACGACAGGTAAAGTTGCCAGATGCCGACAGGTCATGTGATGTAGTTGGTATGCGAAATAGTCGTCAAATCAAACAGTTCATCATCTCCCACCTACATATAAACCATTCAAACTATGCAAAGCCGGCGGCGATATCGAGAAAACTCAACAGTTATTTTGCTTGCAAGCGGCTCAGGATCTTGTCTGACGTGTACAAGTCAATATATCTGGTAAAATGCGGCAGTGTACGTGTCATACTCGGTTGTTCTTGTTGTACGTCCACAGTACGTTAGCTAAAGCATCTTAATATTTTAGGACTTGTAAATAGAAAGCCAATAACATAATTAGACGAATCAATAGATTTACAAGCCGATCGGTAATAGTGACATGGGTATTTCAGTCTTAAAGCATGTTTATCACAAGTGTGGTGCTATTAGGTGATTAGGCCTAATAATAGTATTTATACCAACCTGAAAAAAGAGACGTGCCTGCTGTAAATTACTTTGCATAAATGGCACTTCTGACTTCAAACACCATTGTTTTGTGCGGTTTTAAAGCGCTGCATGACTGTGTACCGAGAAAAGTAAAAGCTCTCCTCTAATTTTGAAGTTTCCATTTTTAAATAAATAAATACATAAATAAATGTAAAAAAAAATTCATTGTTATTTCTTGGCATTTGGAAGAAAATACTTTCAACTATACGGGATTAATCAAATATAGAAGATTTATTTCTACAAAATCTAGATTTAGTAGCAAGCAATGCCTGTAACTACTCTCTCATTCTGTATTGTTGTTAAATATTAAATAATGATTCTGGTGAGTCACAACTGAAATTTATAATTAGAAAATTTATTTCATTTGATAGCCAGTGTCTGATACCTAACGCGTTATTTTCTCGTGATCACGAGATACGTGGTCACAAACGCTTTCGAAACCCAACCAGCCCATTGGATACTTACGATATACAATTAACATTAATGTCATGTCTGCATACAGGCATAGTTTTTGTTCCACTGGCGGTGGTGTTGACTACATCAGTCAGAAACCTTTAGATTGTTTAATTTGTTAGTAATCATAGCGCTGTTCGCATGCGATGTATTTCTCTGCCGCAACCATTTTTATATAAATAACTACTAAAATAATTTGTCAGCCCCCACCCCACCCCCTAAAAAAACATGAAAAAAATAACACAAGAGGCCCAAGTTTCCCTTAGATCTCTCTCCTTTTTACAGCTACATTACGTTTAAGGGCACTGGCCAAGACATACGGGTTAGCAAGTTGCCATTTGGCATGTAAAGATATTTTTCATCTTTAGCAATGGCAGCAATATTATGTGGCGGATGGGCATCATTTGTGGCGGATGGGCATCATTTGTAGCGGATGGGCATCATTTGTGGCGGATGGGCATCATTTGTGCAGACTATAAAGACCTAATGCCATTATAATTTCTGTGAAAACTGGTCAGCTTCAGTTGATTAGCTTTTGAAAAGTAGTTGTATAAAACTTTGGGGTGGGTGTTTTGCTACTGTTTCTAGTAACAATTACCATATTTAATAATGGATATGCATTTCTTGTGCAAAATCGAAAGACCTTCCAGCAAGAATGATTTTAATATTTTTGGGTAAAATGCTATTGAGTAGTTTTTGAGATATCATTTGTAATCTATTTTTTAAAATTCCTTTGTTTTTTTGGGGGGGTTTTTTTGTTTTTTGAGGGGGGAGGGTTATTTGCAGATCAACACCATCTGTATTAAATTTAAAGGTCTTATTTTTAGTACACTTTATGTTAATTGTTGTAAATATGTAATTTGTTTAAAGGCTTTCCAATTTTTTGTAAGGGCGGCAAGTTTTATAAGAAAATGAAAGGTCGTCATGCAAGGATGATTTTTGCCAACTTCGGTCGAATTCTCTTCAGCGGTCTTTGAGAAGTCATGTTTAAGACTTCTTTTATGTTTAGTGACGGAGGTCAATCTTGATGGCTAGGTAGCTTTCATTTATATAAATCTAAAAGCCCATTCTGCAACAGTCCTTTCTTTAAAATTGTGTTTAATTCTGTTCTACGGTCTTTGGGATAAATTTGTTTAAAGGTGTCTCTGTATTTAGTTGTTGTTGTTGTGGGGCTTAACGCCATTTTTCAGCACACGATAAAAATACATGGCGACCAGTATTAATGGTGGAGGAAGAAACCAAGAAATCCGCGGAAAGAACCACCGACCCACGAGAAGCTACTGGCAAGCTTTCTCACATATCCACATTCGCCGAATCTTAGACTCGAACCCACGCAGACAGAGGTGAGATGGCGGTGATCCGTAACGGAGAGCGCTTTAGACCACTCGGCCACTCGGGGCCCCTCTGTATTTAGTAACGGTAGCCACATCTGACGATAAAACAGCATCATTTCTACGGAACTGAAAAGTCTTAAGCCAGAGTTATTTCTGCCAAATCTGGTCAAATTATGTTGAGTGGACAATAAAAAGGAGTTAAAAGTTGTTTTTGTTTTTTTTTTCTCCATTAACGGCAACCATATTTACTGATAAATTTTGTATCATTCATAAAAAAGTCGAAAGGCTTTGATGCCCGGATGCTCTATTTTAGTTTTGGTCAAATTATATTTAGCGGTTATTGGGAAGACGTCATTTAAATTTTTTTTCTACAATGAGCACACGTCTGCAAACCAGATGAGAGATCTTGTACTAACCCCAACGTCGACGCTGGCGTCGGCTTCTGCACTGATAGCAAAGGTAAAAAACATATAACAAGTCTTCTATATCACATTACTGCTATGATCGTTTAGAAATGTGTAATTTTTATGTTGAACATGGCACTGCGCGACAGGCGCCCGGGACAAACTCAAAATCGGCTTTGGTCAAGCTCAGATTTACAAGGTATTTGTCTGCGGTCATGTCCAAGACAGAAGGATAGAAACAGTGTTCACTTCGTTTTTATGCTAAGCAGGTTTCATACTCACTGGATTTGTGTCGTCACTTTTATTTATCACTTATGCATGCCTCATTCTTCTATTACGTAAATGTCGCAGTTTCTATTATACTTTATTTGACACAACGCACTCTCATTGTCTGTCGTTTCCATCTTGTCAAGGCCAATTTTGCATTTTCTCGAGCAGAAATAAATAATGTGAATATTTCAATTTGCAACAAGTTTTCATAAATAGGCAACAAACATTTATATTTTAACTAATCGGTTACAGTTTAATCACTAATATTTGTAAGTATACGGGATTAGCCGACTTTCAAGTCCGAACCTAGCGACGGGCAGTTCATGAGTATACCCCTACATGTGCCGAGCTTGCAGACTCTAACAAAAATAACTTGGCAACAATTCTTTGAAGCAAGTCGCGATTTCAAGGTGGCTGGGTGATAATTGGTAAGTAAATTGTATTCTCAAATAATTCAGTTGTGAGCATTACTAGATCATAACAAAAAGTCTAGCTTTCATTACTGTTGATGTGGATGAAGACATTGGTATGTTAGTTTATCTTTCTTAATCCAGGCAACAACAAAAAAATAAAGAAACTTGACATCATTGTTTTGGATAACTTTAATTACGAGCATGTAACTTTAAGGTGGAAATAAAGAAACAAAAACAAAAGTTTTTCATATCAAATCAAAATGCAACACGATTTCTAGAAAACAGTCCGTAATTGTTTTTAAATTTTCATTTTGATTTTAGGTTGTCATATTTCAAAGCAAGCTCTCAAGAGCAAGCTGACTTATAGAGAATCTGTAAAAGCCAGCAGTTTTTAAAGTATTGCACTGAAATGAAAATCTTTGCCAAGCAGACAACAACATGGATGTCCAATTGTGATCAGTTTTTACAGCAAACACTGAGGTATGCACTATGACTAAAATGAAGTATGCAATATGACTAAAATGTGATATGCAATATGACTAAATGAGGTATGCACTATGACTAAAATGAGGTATGCAATGTGACTAAAATGGGGTATGTACTACGACTAAAATGAGGTATGCACTATGACTAAAATGAGGTATGCACTCTGTCTAAAATGGGGTATGCACTATGACTAAAATGAGGTATGCACTATGACTACAAGGAGGTATGCAATGTGACTTAAATGAGGTATGCACTATGATTAAAATGACGTATGAACCATGATTAAAATGAGGCATGCAATATGACTAAAATGATGCAATATGACTAAAATGAGGTATGCACTATGACTAAAATTGTATGTCACAAGATGAGACTTGTAGGCGTTCAGTGTGACAATTAACATTCCGTGTGACAATTACCAGTAGCAAAATTGCTATGTGTTTATAAACAAAATAGATAAATCGATCACATAACCTTTCCGGTATATCCTGTTCCGCCGTTCTTTCTTCGTCCGTGCGACTGAAAATTGTTACCGAAGCGTTAGCATCGTTGTCGATGCGTTGTGAATAACAGTATTTCTTTGGGTCAGACAAGGAAGTTGATTAGCTTTAATGTCTTTTTGACGTTCTAGAACTTCTATTTGTATATAATTCTCTGATTAGTTTTGTTTTCAGCTTGATTAGCTTCATTAGGTTTTCTGTCAATGCGCCATTAAAGATTTGTCTCTCTAACAATCAATCTGTCAATAATTGCATATAATTGTGAAACAGAACTGACTCTTTGTTTGCCGAAATTGAATAAGTGGGTTTAGGAACAACTGTTCGCACTTCAAACAATATCTGGATATAGGTTTATGTGCCCCTCTTGGTCATTACAACATGTATCTTGGACATATGAAATTGGTATTTTTCAGACTGGTTCCAAATATGTCAGTGAGCGAGACAAGGAGGCGTTATGTCAACTGTGATGTACACATTATTTAATATATGACTTACTACTCCAGTTAGAGGGTTGTAGATTTGGAACTGCGATTTAATTCAGCAACACTGTTCGAAACATGTGTTCCACGTGGAGATGTTTTATACAGACTTGATACATCCTATCTGTCTTGTATGTCCCTTTGTGTCGAGTTTTAGAAACTGCTTTCGTGATTTCCTGACTCGTGCCCTTCCACTTAACCTATATATTTAACTAAGAAGATGACCTGCAACTGCAATATCTTGTTGTAAATGGTTACCAGACAGTGCAACTGACAAAGAAAACTTCGGGTCATTTGTATGCAACATACTTTGTCACGCAGTTTGCATCTTTATTCTTCAAGCAGATGCTTTGTACCGTGTAACTTACGTAGATCACGCAAACTTTACTGACGGATATAACGTAAGCATTTTATGTAAATACTAATATTCTATTTTTATAACATAGATGAGGTGTTTCGTTACAGTTTTACTACATATCGATTTATGTTTGTTCTATGTCAACATAATTTCTGTCGCTTCAACGGTCCATTCTTTGCTTTCTTCACAAGAGGTTAATCATCATGCAAAGTTTCTGATTATAATCAAGTATGTAATTATTATGTCATGTAATCATCCACGGAATGATCATGATGATGATGCCATATAACTTCAAACGAGTACGGCGGAAACTATACATTGTAATTGATTATAACTGATAGAAGAACCTTATTACATTTTTGCCATTGCAAAATAAATAAATAAATAAATAAACAAACAAAAAAAAAAAACAAACAAACAACAAATAAATAAGTAAATAACTGTCACCAGGACAAGCAATTTAATTTTGTATAACTTCACCAAAAATGTGTAAAGTCTCAAAGATTGATATCTAAATGTGTAAATATATAGTTGTGGTTACTCATCCATAATACCAGCGATCATTGTTGTTCGTCCTTTGAGTTCGAAGATGCCCATGACATCATTAGCTACTTTGTTTCCTGTGAGCACTTGAGTGGCTGATCGGGTCAATTTGTGCTCTGAATTGTCTGTTGCACACTGGACAGGAGATGCCGGGGGTTGCTAGATCAACACTGGACGTACTGTAGGCCCACAATTTACGCTGACTGCGCTTCGGCACTACCTTTGCAGTTCTCCTCAGCTTATAGCCTGTAGCTCCACTATGCATGAGACTGCGCCAGACAGAACGATCTTATGCGAGATCTTCTCAAGACTTACGGGTAATGTTGAAGTGTGTCAAGGATTCTAAGACTTACGGTCGATGTTGAAGTGTATCAAGAATTCTAAGACTTACGGTCGATGTTGAAGTGTGTCAAGGATGACTTGAGGAAGTCTTTAAACTGTTCATTCTGGTTTCTCGGAAATATCGTTTCTACAGCTCGCAGTGGAAGATCGTCTTTGGTATTTGCTTTTCTAGAATCTTGGTGACGTGGCTTGACCATCTCAGCTATGATTTTATCGGCACAGAGCGGATGCTACGTTGGAATCTGAGATTTGTTCCGCCGTCTTATTCTCATCAGGTTTTTCTCTGAATATGTATACGAAAATTGTTGAGCTTCTTGGCATGGTGTCTATACACCGTCCAGGCTTTGTGTGCAAACAGCAGTCGGCAACACAATGGCTTTGTAGAATTTTGGTTTTGTTGCAGACTGATATATATGCACTCCCACACAAGTAGTGAATGGGGGCGATATAGCGTCAAGGGGGACTTTTATGTCACATTTGGGGGGGCGTTGTACTCTGACGACAGGGGGAATTTAACATGGGTGGGACTATAAAGCGACAAGGGACTGGGACTGTATAGCGACAAGGGAAAATGGAGCATAGTGACAAGGGATTGGGCCTGTATGCGGACAAGGGAAAGTTTAACATAGGTTGGGACTGTTTAGGGACAAGGGAAATTGAACACAGGGAATGTAGAGCGACAATGGACAATGGATTGGGACTGTCTAGGGACAAGGGGAATTGAACATGGGACTATCTAGGGACAATGGGACTTTGAACATGGATGGGTCTGTCTAGGAACAATAGGAAAATTGTATAGGGCCTGTCTAGGGACAAGGATGATAGAGGGCCAAACACAACAGAGACAGAGACAGACATATACTAATATAAGCCCCAGATTTATATATAAAGCGTTACCTAGACCTGAAATTATGTTGGCGGTGTTCATAAATTTCTATAATTGTAATGATGCTGTAAATGGCTATAATCAAGGAAAAGACCAATGCCAAAATGACATCCATGTGCTTGTTGTATGTGTGTATGTGTGCGCGCGTACGTTTGTGTGTGTGTATGTGTGTTTGTTTTTCCTTCACAAAAACACTTGCCCCTAAACACAAAAATAGCGTGTTTATGTATGTGTTTTTTATGCACGCGTTCGTTTGTGTGTGTATTTTATTTGTGTGTGTATTTTGTTTGTGCGCGCGCGTACGTTTGTATGTGTTTGTGTGTTTGTTTCTTTCCCTTAACAAAAAATCCCTTGTCCCTGCTCAATGTGTTTGATTTTTCTCTTTGCAAAAAACCTCTTGTCCCTGCTCAATGTGTTTATTTTTTGTCTCTTAACAAAAACCTTATCCCTTAACAAAAAGTATGTGTGTGTATGTATGCATGTATGTGTTTTTGTATGCACGCGTTCGTTTGTGTGTGTGTGTGCATTTTGTTTGTGCGCGCACATACGTTTGTATGTATTTGTGTGTTTGGTTTTTCCTTAACAAAAAAAACTTGTCCCTAAACACAAAAAATAATGTTTGTGTGTGTGTGTATGTGTTTCTTTTTGTGTGTGTGTGTGTGCGCGCGTACGTTTGTATGTGTATGTGTTTGTATTTTCCTTAACAAAAAATGTGTCCCTAACACAAAAATAGTGTGTGTATGTGCCTTGTATGCACGCTTTCGTTTGTGTGTGCATGTTTGTGTGCGTGCGCGTACGTTTGTGTGTGTGTGTATGTGTGTGTGCATTGGTCTTTGTCCCTATAAAACTCCCTTTATCCCTATCCAATTTATTTCACCTACCTACCTACCTACAGTAGCGCGTATTCAGGTCAGCCACTTGCAACACTGTTGGCATTATTCCTCTAGTGTCCAGTACAGTGACGTCATTGAAGCTATAAATTTTGAGGCTATAAATATAGACTTGGGTTTTTCCAGTGGGATTTTACACAGGTTGTAGCTATAAATAGATACATGGGCGTTTATCCACGATCGTCACACAAGTTGAGACTATAAATAGTTACTAGATTTATCCATTTTAGTCTAAACCAATGTAACCTAATGTTCAGGGATATGTTTAGTTTCCGTTAAATTCTGGGACAATTTAGTAATTTTAGTGTTACTTTTAGATTTGAGAGTCAGCTGAGCTAGTCTATGTGATCCATTATGCTTTAGAATATTTGTGTATATAGCGACATATGATTAGGTACGCTATAGCTATGCGGATTAAAATTGTTGCATAGCTTTAATGTCCCTACAATGTCCCTAAATGTGTCTCTATAATGTCCCTTTTCTATGTCCCTATTTTTTTATTTGTATAGTGTCACTAAGGTATCGATAAGTAAGTAAGACGAAGAGATCTGTTCGAGAGGCTCCGAGATTTAGCTGAACCGAGCATGAGATCTCGTAGTTATTTATAGATGGTTTATTTATAAATATGATTAGTTAGCTACATTTTATATCCGTTTTGGATTTGTATGTCTATTTTTTGTCTCTATAGTGTCCCTAAAGTGTCGCTAAGTATGCTAATTTTATGTCCCTATTTCTATGTCCCCATTTTTGTATTTCATGGTTAATTTTTACTAAAGACTAAGTGGCTGACCTGAATACGCGATACACAAGGTAGATAGGTAGGTAAAATGAATTTGATAGGGATAAAGGGAGTTTTATAGGGACAAACAAAGACCAATACACACACACACACACACACACACTAAAACGTTATGTGTTAGCTTCGAATGTAAACGAAGAAATGAAATTTCACAAAATAGGCTATCCCTTACACCACAAAAAATACTATCCATCACATTAATTATACCATTTCACACTTCCCTTAACACACTATCCCAAAATTCTTTCTTTTTCTTTTTTTTTTTTATCTCAGAATGTAAACGAAGAAGACGAAATCTCACAAAAAAGACTATCCCTTAAACCACAAAAATATTATCCTACACACCACTTTGCTATCCAACATATCATGCTCACTATCCAAAATGCTTTGTGTTCGCTTAGAATGTAAGAGAAGGAGATGAAAATCTCACAAAATATCTATCCCTTACACCACAAAATACTATCCATTACACCCACTATACCATCCATTAAATCATACTCACTATCCAAACGCCCTGTGTGAGCTTAAAATGTAAGAGAAAGAGATAAAATCTCACAAAATAGACTATCTCTTACACTACCAAAAATACTATGTGGAATAACCCAGTATATATTTAAAGCCTCAACTTGTGTGACGATTCTGTTTAAAACTCTAGTATCTATTTATAGCTACAACCTGTGGAAAGTCCTATGGAAAAACCCAAGTCTATATTTATAGCCTCAAAATTTATAGCTTCAATGACGTCACTATACTGGGCACCAGGGGAAAAATTGAAACAGTGTTGCAAGTGGCTGATCTGAATACGCGCTACTGTAGGTAGGTAGGTAGGTGAAATGGATTTGATAGGGACAAAGGGAGTTTTATAGGGACAAACAAAAACCAACACACACACACACACACACACACACACACACACACACACACACACACACACACACACACACACACTCCAAACGTCCTGTGTTAGCTTAGAATGCAAATAAATAAGATGAAATTTCACAAAATAGACTATCCCTTCCACCACAAAATTACTATCCATTATATCCACTATACCATCCATTATATCATATTCACTATCCAAACGCCCTCTTTTAGCTTAAAATGCAAGAGAAGGAGATAAAATCTCACACATTATACTACCCCTTACATTACAAAGAATAATATTCATCACACCATCTATATCATCCATCACCCCACACGCGAGTCGAACTGTTAGCTCAAATCTATGTTAGTGATTCCGAAGACGACATGAGTGAGCCTGCATCAATGTCCTCCACTTCTGTCACAAAACTATGAGAGCCCTGATACAGTCCCAAAGAAATTCGTTCGTCCCCCTAATATTATTGTCACATTTGAGAGACCCCAAAACGCACTCACAGAAAATTGAAAACGAAAGGCTTACACCTACACTCTGAAATGTAAAGAGTTCAAGTAGTGTGTAAAACTTAGTCTAATTAAAGTTTATAATCCATGTTCAAGGTCCCCTTATCCCTAGATAGTTCCATGTTCAGTTCCCCTTGTCCCTAGATAGTCCCAGTCCATTGTCGCTCTACATTCCCTATGTTCAATTTCCCTAGTCCCTATACAGTCCCAACCTATGTTAAACTTTCCCTTGTCCGTATACAGGTCCAATCCCTTGTCACTATGTTCCATTTTCCCTTGTCGCTATATAGTCCCAGTCCCTTGTCGCTCTATAGTCCCACCCATGTTAAATTCCCCTTGTCGCCAGGGTACAACCCCCTAAATTTAACATAGAAGTCCCCTTGACGCTATATCGCCCCCATTCACTACTCACACATTTGCGCTTGCAGGTTGGTACCTCTCTTCAGTCTACTTGATAGTTATTATGAGACCAAAATTGTAACAAGCTGAAGAGAAATGGTCCATAATCCGTTGCGTACCACACACGAATTTGGCATTCATGAACAGTCATAATCGAATAGGAGAGCACGAACATTCCCCTTCCTGTATCTTCATCGTCGCCGGCAGTCTTTTCAGCTCGAAGAGCTTGCCATCAGTCTCGTATCTGATGTCGATCCCAGTGTCATAATTATGGATATGTATCTGTAAGCATGGCAGAGAGCATCATACTGTAGATGGTTGGGGCCAGCACGCAGCCTTTGTTGACTGCATTGGTAACTCAGAATGGTTCGGATGATTCACCGTCGTCCACGATGCAAGCGAGCATGTCATCATGGAAAAGCCGAACCATTCTGATGAAGTTGTCTGGACAACCAATTTTTCCATGATTTTTCGAGGACTGACAGACAATGACTTTGTCAGGTCGATGAAATCCGTACCATTAATGTCATTCTTCAGTTATGCTTTGTTCGTAAGAGTCATTGAGAAGAAAATAGTGATTTACAGTTACATGTTCACTGGATATAGCAGATTGGATAATCATTGACTTAAACAGTCAGTACTTTGAGATTCTATGATTCTATTAAAGGACTTAATTATATACTAATTTACAATGAATTATGTGAAATTTTCAAGGACTTACGTGATATTCTTCGTTCACGAGATTACATTGAAGTAAAATCATCTGAATCAATAATTCTGTTAAATTCCAGTACCTTCTTTCGTAATACCTTGGAACAGTTTCCGGATTAGTGAGAAATTGATAGAACATTTTTAGGACTATCAGGATTACATACTAGGAATTCATACACTGTAAGTTATTTTTAATTCTTTCACTTTGTTTGATTTTATATTTTATTTAAATAAATTTATATTTTGGTAAACTTGAATACTTGTTTAGGTTTTACATAATCTTGTTACTTAAGTTAATATGTGTGTGTGTGTGTGTGTGTGTGTGTGTGTGTTTTGAATTGTTAACGTAGCTTTAACAATTGTTCAGTCATATCGCTACGATGTCTGCAGTGTGGCAGTTTATAGTGTTATGTATATTTAATTTAATTGTTTGTTTGTTAGTTGTTTTTTTAAAAAAATATTTCATTACATGTTTTTGTAATGCAACATTGTATGCTGCACTTGACTTTGTCCAAAATTGAGTTCATTTCTGCTTGACCTGCTTAACTTTTTTTTCATTTTATTTTGTGTAAACAACTAATATATAGCTAAATTATTCTCTCTGTGTATGGGCTTAATATCAGGATCATTATTAATAGGAGAAGTAAATATGTTTATTTGGGTCTAAGTTTTGGAATTTCCTAAGTGTAATCCAGGTTATGGTTTTGATTTTGCAAGCATCAGGATCATTCTAGAAGGTTATTTTCCTTAGGTAATTTTTATTATATAGAAAATGCTAATTTTTGCCTGAGGTCAAGTAGAGAACTACATAATCTTGTAATTGAGAGGACTTGTCCATTCGTGCTTTAAGATCTAGCACTTTCTAATTGTATTATGTTGTGTCCAGTTTGGATGAATCTTTTTTCTTTAAATTATTGAATTCACATGATTATTTTCTCTGGAAATACAAAAGCCCTCTGATAAAATGATTGGATAAAGACATTCATTGGAATTTATATTGAATTCAAACCTGTTATTATATTAATGTGATTCAACAAAAGATTGTTGACACATCAACACTTCATAAGCTATAACAAACACGTCATCGGCTTCAGTTTTGGGATTTCTTTGGGACTTGTACTGAGTTTTATTCAGAACTTTAAATTATTAGGACTTGTGTCTGTAATTCTTGGATTATTTGGGGATTTAATTCACAATACCGTAAGTTCTTTTTTTTCTCATTTTCACTTTGTGTATTCTAGGGAAGTAAATTATATTTGTTAAATTTTACAAAGCTTGTTGTCTTTCACTCTTTCCTGTTACTAATTTTAAGAGCATAGACTCGTAACAATAGTGATGTCTAGCACTGGGGCATCATGCCGCAGACATGTAGCATCATGTCCCACCCAGTCACATTATACTGACATCAGGCCAACCAGTCCTAACACTAATCTCTAAATGCTGAGGCAGCTGTTAGTACCATTTTTATGTCTTTGGTATGACTCGGCCGGGGTTCGAACCCGCGACTTCCCGCATCCGGGGCGGACGCTCTAACCACATGGCCACTGGAGTCGTCTATTACTTAAATTAAAACCCCTGACGTAAATACTGAATGGTACCTGATCCTAATGATGTGGGACGAAATCGTATCCATCCTCATAAATTTACTTTTGCTCAATATATATATATATATATATATATATATATATATATATATATAGCAGTATATATATATATATATATATATATATATATATATATATATATATATATATATATATATATACACACACACACACACACACACACACACACACACACACACGGCTGGTTGCGTGTGCGAAGTGCGCGATGCACACACGCGCCTTTTCATTTCTTGTTTGTTTTATTCACAATTTATTCGAAAAAAATTTGGAAAGGCGCCTAACATTCATCGAACACACAAGAAAAACACCACGCGCCGGGCATATATATATATACCTTACCTTATATGTAAAAGTAGACCGCGTGGACGAATGTCTTGTCCCCTTGACCCAAACGGATAACTATGAGAAAGGCTACCGTTCTATAATACCTAAAAATGGCCAATAGATTGGAGAGCAATAGAGTATACGTTAATTACATTTCTTGTCTAGCGAATAAATGGTATATAAACTCTGTACTTTGCGATGACATCAAACTAAAAAATATTTTAATGATGGAGAGTCACACCAATGTTTATCTTAATATTTTTTCTTTAATGTCTTGGCATATTTTACAAACATCAAGGCATAATAAATAATGTTTTGGAACAAAAGCTGCAAAATAATAAAGCTCGGAAGCAATTTCTGCTCATATCTATCTGCCTCTAAGTGTATAGCTTGAACACCTAAATATGGAAATCATTCAGATCCTAAGTAGAGGACTTAAAGACGATAAAACGAGTCTTTATTTGTTTCTTCTGCTATGATATGAGCAGAGCAATATAGGTTTTTGAGCAGGTATGTTCTTTGTACACAATGCTATTAGCAGAACAACATAGTTTACTGAGCATAAGATATAGCTTAGCGTAAGCAGCATCACAATGTATACACCAGTGTTGTTCTGTTTGTCCAAAACAATATAACGGTGCAGGGACGGACGCAGTGGGTAAATTACATCTGTTCTGTTCATGGCATCAATACGAATTCATCATTGCCCCATCAGGCAATCGAACCATATACAAAAAGGAAAGATTTCAAACAATACATGTCACACCGTTACAAAATGCGATCATTTCTACTGAGACTATACGGCTCGTTTCTATTGAGACGAAACGTCCACTTTTCCCATCATCTAGCTGACCATAACCCTCTCCGCTATGAAAATAAAACAACCGCATCGCTTTGGAATTTTTTACATATGACCGCCTTGAGCTACACCGACTTTGATAAGACATGTTTACACATTGATTCACATGGTGATCCTTTATTTACATTCCATGTCAAACAAACGTTGAATATGAATGTACAAAGCGGCTAACGTCCATATGCTCCAGTGACCGCTTAAAGCGGGAAGAAAACAATGTTTGGTTGTAGAACATGTGGTCGCTAAAAGCAGATGACCGTTACATGTACGACTTTTTTTTTGTCTGTGTGAAATTTTCCGGTGTGAAACTTAGACTGGTATTTTGTGATACCACTGTATAAAGGTGACTGGTAAAAGATGTTTGGCATTTGGTCTGAGGGGATTGTTATACCTATTAATAAGAAAGGTTCTGTATATAAAGTAGAAAATCACAGAAGTATCAACCTTTTAAGCGTCATTGATAAGTTAGCTGCTTGGATTTAAACAAATGATTGTTAAACTCCTGTTGGACAAGTAAAGTCATTCGTAAATAAATCTCAAAATGGCGAGGACCAAGCAGATATAGTAGAAGAATACGCCAGTGTGAGTTTACATTGCTTTACACGTTTTTTTTTTTTCCTTTATTATTTTTTGTATTTGTGCCAAGTCTAAGGATAGCCTTTGCTAATCCAGTAGTTTTTTGTGCACAGTTGTATTTTTTGTGTTTTTCCTTTACTGTTGCTTTTTGCTATTTTTTGCCATTTGTTTAAGCTGTTTTGCTATACAGGTTTTTCTAAAATTTTGAGACTTATGTATAGTTGACCAGCTCTTTAACTGGGAAATTGAGCTTTTTGGAAGAAATCAAAAGGATCAGTAGTGTGAGACCTGCTTTTTTGGTAGAGAAAATATAGGTGAAATTTACTCACAATATAGGTAAAATTTACTCACTTTAAACCACAATGGCTCAAGCACTACCTGAGGGAATTGAGGGAATGAAAAAAAAAACTGGTACCAAACTGCAAAACTACTTTGTTACAAAGGTAGAGGGGAATAAGCTAATAGCTTTTCACCCACCAGGATGTCAGTTAATAGATTTTGGGGACATTGCAAATTGCCCAAGGCAATCATACATATTAATAGCAATGAGGGCACAAGGAGTAAATGTCAATGACATTTATTGTTTACAAAATGGGGGGAAAAACAAATTTGTTCTGTACCCAAAGGATTATGGAAGCCTGATCATCAAACAGGACTACATAGAAGTGAGAGGACTCAAAGCCAAAGTAGGGGAGACAATACCTGTAATAAGAGAGGTTGAGGCAAAGAAGACAGATCTGTTTATTTCTGGCCTCCCTCTAGAGATACACAATCGAGAGGTGATCGACAAAATTGAAAACAAGCTTGAAACCCAGGTGATAGGACACAAAATGGCAACCATATGGGGTTTTAACGATGTAAAATCTGGAGTGAGAATACTGACAGTACGTAGAGAAGAGGCAAAGAAAATCCCAACATACTTTTATGTAATGGGTTTTCTTGTAAAAACCTGGTACAGGGGATGTGAAAACGATCGGTTATGCCCAAGATGCAAGCAAGTAGGGCACAGCCCAAAAGACTGCAAGAACCAACCTGCTCCTCAATCGTATGCCAACATGGTTAATAACCAAAATGTTAATCTAAATGAAGCAGAGAACAATGAATTCCAGGCAAACATAAGTAAACTCCTGAACCAAATAAGAAAGGAACAAGAAACAGAAAACAGAAACAAACAGACTGAGACGGAAAAAAGAACAGAAACAGCCCAAATAGTTGAAACAGCAGAAACAGCGGAAAAGACAAGTGACCCAGAAAATGTGGCACCAGAAATCCTGACAACAGAGCCCAAAACAATGGACGAGACAGAAATCCCGAGTGAGGTGGTGGAAAAGGGATGGGAAAACTACTTAAGCCCTAACAGTACTGGGATAACTAATACGCAAACAATGGAGTTACTTAAAAAGAACAAATTTTTTGTACTCTGAGGAGGACGAGGATGGAAAAGAATCCCCTCAAGCGGATTCCCCAGAAACGGGAATGATTAAAGATCTGATAGGAATCAAGCCATTAACATCCACACCAGTGGCGAAAACCAGAACAAGGAAAAGAAAAATAGCCAAATCAGTATCGATATCATCAAGTAGCAGTGAGCAGACGCTGCCAGGAGTAACAGCACCAGAAGAGAGAAAAGAAAAAAAGAAAGGGAAAAAGAAAAAAGAAGGGGAAAGTGGGGAAGAAACTGACAATTCAGACAATTCAGACAAACAGAACAACAACAAAAACGAAGACAATGACAATGACACCGATAAAGAAACGGACAAAGAAACGGACATGGACATGGATATGGAAAACGACAGGGACACTGACAAAGGAACGGAAAATGGACAAGAGACAGAGATGGTGACGTGTAATATGGGAATTACAAGCGACAAAGACGAATCAATTAGCAGTGACAAAGCAGAGGGGGCTAACAACCCCCAAGTAAACGTATAATTATAGAATAAATGTAAAATTTCAAATAAATAAACGATAACTTTTCCTTGAAATATAAAACTTTAAAGACGACAGAGTGGCCACCTGGGAAAGTAAAAAAAAAAAAATGGTGGGACTAAACTTCCATATAGTAGCAGTAAATATAAACGGTATAGACAAAGAGAAAATAGACAAACTGAGTAATTATCATAACACTTATGATATACTTTTAATACAGGAAACCCATAATGGATTTACGAAGGACCTTATCGCATACACCGAAGAAAAAGTAGACGCCATTGTTTTATTAAGTGACTATATAGGAAATGATGTAAAGGGGGAAGTAGCTATTATAATAAAAAATAAAAATTATTTAAATTGGGAAAAAGTAGAAGGGAAAAGTGGGTTAGAAGGCAGAGTACTCCATGTCAGAGTAAACGGTTTAAATATAATAAATACATATTTTCCGGCCAATAAATACAACAAAAAAAAACTGATTTTATTGAAAAATTTGATAAATATATAAGTGAATATTCTATGGAAGAATTGGTGATAGGAGGGGATTTTAATTGGGTAAGTGATAATATAGATAGAATAGGGGATTTGACTTCCAATGATATAATATTTAGGAAAACTATGTTGGAATTCTTAAAAAAACACAAACTTGAAGATATATATAGGAAATTAAATTTACTTCGAACGGAATTTACTTATGAATACAAAAACGGGCTAGCAAGTAGACTAGATAAATTTTACGGGAATTTTTTAAATAAAGGGTTGTATATAGATGCTAACATTATAGATTTTAAAATATCAGATCACAAATTAATTGAATTAAAGGTTAAAACAAAAAATAGGACAAAATGAGGAAAGGGTACATGGAAAATTAACAATAAACTTTTAGAAAACGAAGAATTTATAAAAGAAGTAAAGGTTTTAATAAATAGGATGTTTTTAGTAGAAGAGAAGGATATTTTAACTCAATGGGATAATTTTAAAAAGAAAATTAAAAATATAGCTGTAAACTATAGCAAAGATTAAGTGAACTGAGGAAAAAAGAGAAAGAAGAGATAATGTCACAACTTAAAAAAACAAATGAAAAGGAAAAGCAAATTATTCTGCAAGATAAATTAAAAGAGATTAGGGAACAAGAAAAAAAGGGAATAGAAATTAGGGCAGGGAAATTTTCAGGTTTATACACAAAAGCCAGGGGTTTATTTAAAAGGGAAGAATTTAGAAGAGGGGAGGAGAAAAATCTTACTACACTAACTGATGAGAAAGGGAATATTTTAAATAAGAAATCAGAAATTTTGTGAAAAAATTAACTCTTTCTATAGTAATCTATATAAAACCCAAAATATAAGCGGGGACAAAATAAATGCATACTTAAAAGATATTAAATGTGAAAAAATTACATCAGTACATAAAGACTTATGTGATGAGTTTATTGTTACAGAAGAGATCATAAAAACTATTAACTCCCTACCCAAAGGGAAGTCACCAGGGAGAGATGGACTCACGGGGGAATTTTATAAAAAATTCCAACGTGAGTTAGCGCCAATCTTGGAATCTTTATATAATAATATATTGTTAAGCAATAGTAAAATGACAGACACGATGAGGGAAGGGTTGATTATATTAATATATAAGGGGAAGGGAGATAAAAAAGACCTAAAAAATTGGAGGCCCATCTCCCTCCTAAATAATGATTACAAGATTTTAAGTAAATTACTAGCAAACAGAATAAAGAAATGTATGAACACAATAATAAATAAAAACTGAACGTGTGGTGCGACTGGAAATGATATCCAGAACAATATCTTAAACATTAGGACGATAATTGAATTTATAAAAGAATCAGGTCAGAGAGGCGCCAAGGTGCTTCTCGACCAAGAAAAAGCCTTTGACAGAGTTGAACACAACTACGTACAACAAGTACTTGTAAAATTTGGCTTCGGAGGAAACTTCCGTAAATGGACTGAAATCCTGTACAGAGATATAAATGCTAGAGTACAGGTAAATTGTGGTATTACGGCAAAATTTGAGATACAGAGATCCATCAAACAAGGCTGTCCTCTATCAATGCTATTATACGTAATAGCGATTGAAATACTAAGCATAAAAATAAGAACTAATAAACTCATAGAAGGAATTAAGATCCCAAATTTGAAAGAAGATTTCAAAATGCTCCAACATGGTGACGACTGTACAAACTTTATAAGTGACCCAAATTCCTTTAAACACTTGGAAAAGGAATATGAAAATTTTGGTAAAGTCTCTGGGTCCAAAATTAATCATGAAAAAACTGAAATATTGAAAATAGGAAACTGGAGAGGGAACCACCCTGGGCTCCCACCCCACTTAACAAAAGAAAGGGTTAAAGCCTTAGGCATATTCTTTGGCAAAAATGAGGAGGTAGAAAACTTAACAAATCTAAAAAAGAAAGTAGATAAGAATATTGAAATCTGGGCACAAACGCCATTGTGTATAATGGAGCGTGCACAAGTTGCAAAAACTTATTTTTATTCAAACATAAATTACCTTTTAAAATCTTTAGACCTACACCACAAAGTGCTAAATAAAACAGATAAGGATATAATTAACTATATATGGAATTTTAAATTGCATTACATCGAGAAAGAAACTCTATATCGGGAAAGCAAACGAGGAGGTTTAGCTTTACCCAACTTAAAATGGATGCAAGAAGCAAATATTATAAATAGATTTTTAAAAATTAAAGCTTCCCCGGATATGCCGTGGGAAGCTATTTACATCTACTGGTTTGGGTTTATAAATAGAAATAGAAGGGATATTTTTACGAACAATGCTTTGACTAAAAAATTTTTCGTAAGTAAAAAATTTAAATACATAAAAGACTTGGTTTTTAAATTTAGAGACAAAAAAGAAATTTGGGAAGGGGATAAAAATACATATAAAATAATAAGGGAATTTTATACAAAAAATCATAGATGTAAAGTAGAAAGGGAGAACTGGGGGGTAGACTGGGATATTTCATGGTCAAATTGGGCAAATATAAAATCTTTAAAAATTCAAAGTATTATTTTTAAATACCTTCATGATGTTTGGCTTACTGGGGAAATAGCAAAAAGGAAAGGCATGATAAAAATAATTCCAAAGTGTCCTTATGTAAAGCATATAGCTTTACAAAGACACATGTAATGTTAGAATGTAAAAATAATAAAAAGACAAGAGACAGTATTATTGCCTCAATAGCAAAAATTAAAACTATCAAATATCAGAGAAATCGAATACTATATTTAGACGTGAAATTAGACAAAAAAAAAACTTTTTCGGATTAACTAACTTTATAATAGATACTATGAGGAAATGTGGACAAATTATTACGATACGGAAATGACCCATTCCTTTTAAAAATGGTTTTAAAATTATATATTTTTTTTTTTTAATTTTATTTTTTTCTCTCACCTACTAATCAACAATATAAAACTGGAATCCTATACTAATATAATCAGAAAATAAATTTTCTCTTAATTCTAAAATTTGGACAGGGTATCTGCACATGGATGAAGTAGGAGACAGAAACGCCACCGGGCTATACCACAAGGCGCTACGCGAAGTGAGAAGGTCGGTGGAAGAGCCTCCGAAAAAGACATGTGCAGAAAATGGACAAACAAACATAAACACAGGGGTTTTTTCTTATTCTAGTTAAATGGATTCCAGGAAAAATAAATTCAGAAAAAGACTAACAAAATTTACATAAATATGCAATCTCATTTGGATTTTTGTATTTGGAATCTCTAAATAGGGGAGTAGACTTGGAGTAAGGCTATGTCTTGTAAGGAAAAGCAAGTTACCAAATAAATAAATAAAAACATGTGGTACCTTACGGACTAGCTTTATTACCAACCTCCTTTTTTAAGTCAATTAAAATAAGAAACGACACACAATGTTTGCACTCACTAAAACATCAGGCTTTATTTTTAATAAAAATTGAAAATTAGTACACCATTTCTTATACAAAATTCTAAATTTGTAAATGATTAAATAAAATTTAGTATTGTAATAAATAAATTTTCAATCGTAGAGAAACTCTGAAAGAATGTGATTATTATGCCGTCCTTACAAAAACATCTATAGCATACATACATTATAGCACTACACAGATAGCATACACAGGACATAGGGACCCTTTGGCAAAGGTCACTGAAAATAAAGATGATGTTTTCCAAACTGGTGCTTTAAACCAGAGAGGGGAACTCATCTTTTAGATAACACTAGGGAAAAAAAAAGAATACCCCACAGAAAATTGGGAACAAAATTCTGTTTTAAAATAAATACACTTACAACACCTCTGAGGGGGAAACACTCACACATAAAAACCTTTATTTCTTTTTTTTTTGGATAAGTGGGGGGGGGGCATCTGTCTGGTGCCCCCCCCCTCAAAAAAAAAGGATTTAAATAAAAGACTTGTTAATTAGGTGGAGGATCACCAGGTATTTGTCGAAGCTCATGCTGGTTTTAGGAAAATTATTTTTACAACTGATAACATATTTACGTTACATTGATTGATAACTCATTATATTCATTCAGGTATAAAAAATGTTTTGTTGCTTTTGCTAATGCGTTTGATTCCATTATATGAGATATTTTACTGTGTATATTGCTTAAGTTTGGAATAAAAGGTAAAATATTTAATATTATACAATCAATTTTATGAAAATGCAAAAAGTATAGTGAGATTCAATAATACTTAGTCGGAAGAATTAATATGTGTGATTGGCATGAGTCAGGGGGAATGCTTGTCGCTCTTCTTAGTTTCCATGTATATTGATTAAACTGACGAATTATTGATTAACAGTGGTGCTCGAATCTCTAGCATAGATGTGTTACAACTGTTCATGATTTACAAGCAGATAATCTAGTTATATTTTCAAAACAGGGTCTGCAGTGGGTCCTAAGTGCTATTAGTACATTTTGTAGTAAGTGACAAATTAAAGTCAATACAAACAGAACTAAATTTATGGTTTTACATAAGGAAGGGGGCAGGGGGAAGAATAACAGATCATACTTTATTCTTCGATAAATGTTTAGAGTTAGAGGTTGTTAAGAAAGTTGTATTTCTTGGTATTGATTTTATAGCAAGGAATTCTTTTTTCACACTTGCTAAACAGGCATTGTTTACAATTAATAAATATTTATCAAAGTTTGTAAACGTGCCCCTAAAGGTAAAATGTGAAATTTTGGACACCTAATATCACCTATGCTCAGATGTGTTTCGTAGGTATGGGGATTTATTGAAGGAAATGCCGTTTAACGGTTGCACATCAAGTTTTGCGAAAATCTTCTTGGGGTTGCAAAATCTACCCAAAATGATTTTGTCTACGGTGAACTGGGGAGGAGATCCTTGCGAATATATATATATATATATATATATATATATATATATATATATATATATATATATATATATATATATATATATATATATATATATATATATATATATATATATATATATATATATTTTTTTTTCTGCATTCTGAAATACTGTACTAAGCTAACTGACATAGAAAACCGCCCTGGAAAGTAAAATTGGGCGTCGTTAGTCCGGGATTTATTCAATATTCTTGGTCAATGGGAAGTGTGGCCAAATCAAGCTGCTGGGAAGACAGTTTGTTCTTTGATGTATTTGGTCAAACAACGGCTAGGTGACCAGTTTATCTAAAATTTGGCGATCAAGAATCAGAATTTTCAAGGGCTAGATTATACAGAAATTTCTCATTACATTCTGGTTATAAGGAAGATTTGGATTTTGTAACATTGACAAATGTTGAAATCCCTTTTACAAATAAAGATGTGTACCCATACTTTACCTACTAAATCTGGGAGATTAAAGAGGCCATAATGCTCTCCTCTAGATCAATGTAAGTTGTATAGTGGAGCGATATGGCGTCAATGGGAAAATACATTACAGACCCACACACACACCCACCCCACCCTCGGGACGATATGGCGTCAAGATTTATAGCGTCAAATGGCACACCCTGGGACGATATAGCGTCAATGGGAATTTTGTATAAGGGACAACAGGAATGGAACAGGTAGGGTGACGTCACGGTACTGGACACTTGCAACAATGTGGCAAGTGGCTGACCCGAATACGCGCGGCTACCACTCAAGGTACGGACAAATACAACAGAGAGACATAGAGATATATAAACACATAGATAACACATATAGGCAAGAAAGAATAAATATCTTTTCGAGGCATATGAAAGTGGCCCTGAAAAGGGCCTTTGGTTTTATGTTAACACCATTTCGTTAACATGGAGGGCATCTCACTGATCTTCTTCTCTTTCTCAAACTTCGTCTAACCTCTGGTCCGTAGATGAGGACTCGCTTCAGACAGCCTTGTCTCTCCACATAGCATCTTCTTTTCCAAACAGTCGTCTCGGTGATCCGGATGTCACGGAATTGTATAAATCTCTCTATTTATTAAATACATGTACTCGGGTTTCATTTTTTGTGTACAACGATACCCGAGGGTGAATTTTGTATATTGTACATTATTTCGAAACGGTGAGTTCGGTTCATCCTATGCCGCACGTGCGAAGTGCTTTCGATAGGAAAAACCGAATTTTTCCAGCGCACAGACGATGTAGGCTACATCGTCTATGTATAAGGTATAACGGTACCAATTGTACAACCTCAGGTGGGCGGAGCTTAAGGTGTAGGGAACATTGCATTCAGAAATAAACCACAAAACTAGTTGTGATTGGTGCATTATGTAAGAGTTGTACTTTCTGTTAGGCTTAAAAAAAAAGTTGAGCCTCTTGGCAGCATGAGAGATTATGTTAATTCATAACTGTATCACATTTTGTATTTTTTATGATTTTTTTTAAATGTGGTACACATCACTGAAAATGTGTCTGGTGTAACTAGATAACTCTTACCCCTGTCTAGTTCCAGCAGAGATATCTCTCTTAAATGCAACGGCGTACCTGGTTCTATCCTTGTCAAATTGACAGTCTAACATTGTTCTATATGACGGTGGGTGACATGCATGCTGAGGTAGGATAGAAAGTATATTTATTTCACAAAACATTAGCATTGAGGTCTATGGAAAAACAATTGGTACCGTGATACCATAAATGCCTCACTGTAAAGTGATATCTTCACATTACAGAACGTTTTGTCAGTAAGCAGTCTATTTGGGGACTTGCACATCTTCAGCTGTAGAGGTATGTAATTTATTAATTTCTTATGTATATTATTTCTTTTGTATATTGTAAGTTACAGCTATTGTACTACTACGTTTATTTTTGTACATTTTCTATGTAGCTTTGGCTTGCGTGGTATAATGCAGTACTTTCTAATCTTGTTTGTGACTTAGCAAGAGATTTACATTAACAGTATAAGGCTGCATTTTATTAAGAAACGTTTAGTACCATAGGAATCTTATCGGACACGGGTTCACTTCTGAATCCGTTTATTGTTTTGTACTATTGTACCGATAATGTGATCTGTATAACTTACCGTATATAACGTCATTACGTTTTATCCTATATGCCGTGTCATAAGTAGTACACGGTATTAGATGTATTTTCAGCTGACCAGAGTGACTAGAGTGATCCAAGGTGATCGTAGTCGTGGTACCAGGTATAGAGCTAACCATAGAAATTAACCACAGCAGCCGTAGAGCTGAGTGAACAGTGTTGCTGGTCGAGTAGCAGATGATCGGGCGTTGCAGACCGGACTGGTGGGCGCTGATTGCTTGATTGACCAAGGAATTGAATGGTGGTCGGTGACTACCTATAATGATACTTTATGTACAACAAAATAATACTGAATTGTACGAGAAATGATTTTAATACATGCATTGTAAGAAATATAGGATACATGAGTACATATGCATTCATCTCTCTCACTCACTCTCTCCCTCAAACATGCCACCATTCATTATTGCTAATATTCTACAACATCAAACTCATAACTAAAATAACATGGTCTTTGGTTAATTACAGCAGCAGGCAGGGTGAACGACAAAAATTAATTGACCCGACGAGTAAACTAAACGCACTATAACAGAAAAAACAAAAAAAATCAAAAATAAAATAACAAAAATGAGCTAAACCAAACGATTTATTATTCGTTTTTCAAACTATACGGTAATAATAAAAGTTAGGAGGTTCGGTTTAGCGTTATTGACCTTATTTTTCAGCCTCTGTAGGAACCTTTATTTTTGTAAAATAAGGTCTCCAGCCAAGTGGTCTGTTCACCCTGCCTGCTGCTCCAGCTCAATGTAAAAGACTGATTTCCAATCTGTGCTAGGCTGATCCCAACATTACAGTGTATTCTGGGCTGATCCCAGATCAAGTAAAATTGGTGCTAGGCTGATCCCAGCATTCAAGTGTATTCTGGGCTGATCCCAGCTTAAGTAGACTACGTGCTAGGCTGATCCAGCATGCTGATGTATTCTGGGCTGATCCCATCGTAACCAAATCTATGCTAGGCTGATCCCCGCATAAGAGTGTATTCTGGGTTGATCCCAGATTCATGGAATAGAGCTAGGCTGATCCCAGCATGAATCAAATCATACATCAATAAACGTGTTCTGTTGTAAATCCGAAATCCCAACTCGCTTATCTTGTTACACCGGATAATGGTCCATGTTGATTTAACATACATGGGTAAGTCCGTACGGAAAAACAACGACGATATGAAAGTAGAGGATTCAACGTTGGTCCACATCTTGTGACGAGAACACGTGAAGAGAATGAACCGCGTTTATTTATAGCGGAAGACCGGATCGAAACGGATTGAGATTGTTCACCAATCCCAACACGCGTTACAAAATTCAGTCACTTCGCGGAGTCTGTCTTCCAATCCGAAGAGAGCTACCTGTGACGTCACATTCCCTATATAGGTGCGCTAGCGTCTGTGCGAAGTGAATCAATGCGACATTGTTTTGTGAAACATGACGGAAACTAAGAAGAGATTCTATAAGTGAACGCTTTTCACGGACATTTCCACATTGGCAGTTAGTGAATGCCAACTACATTTTTCTTTCATATTATTCACGGATTTTTTTATTTTTTTTTTTTAACTCTGTGCCAGGTATTTAGTTTTCTATACTATTTGAACTTTAATTACATTGTGCCAAATTTCAAATCTTGGTCAAAACCCGAAATTTGTATTGTGATTTCTGTATTAAGGCGGCCAATATGGAGCCAAACAAAGAAAAAGGGAAAAGACTGAAATCATATTTCCCTACAGATTTAGAAATAAATCAGGAGGGGAGAACCCTCAGAGCCCACAGAGAGAAAGGATGCCAGGTCCTTGATCTCTCTAATAGTCCGGAGAAGGACCGCCCTAGACCGGCTGAAGTACTTCAGTACATGATAGCCAAAGGGACTAGGGTAAAAGATATCAAGGGGTTACAAAATGGTGGGAGAGGGAAATATTTCCTCTTCGCGAAGGAAAATGTTCCCTTATACCCTAATGGCTCATCCCTAGAAGTCGAGGGTAAAAAAATCAAAATTGGGGCCCCGCCACCCATTACAAGGATGTTAGGAGACAGGTACATTGAAGTACACTGTTCAGGTCTCCCCCTTGAAATTCCTACTTCGGAACTTAAAATCAAATTGGAGAAGAAGTATGGGATTATATCAATAAGGGATAAAATGACAACTTTTTGGGGTTATCCTTCTATACTCGCGGGAGTTCGTATACTCCACGTGAAGGACGAGGACGCCAAAAAGTAGCCTCCTTTCATATATGTCATGGGGTTTCTTGTCAAGACTTGGTACCGAGGGTGCCAATACAATAGAACTTGCAACAAATGTGGGAAAACTGGACACATACCAAGGGAGTGCAGTAATCCCATAAAACAAACAACATACGCGTCTCAGGTCCAAAAACTGATAAGAACGTGGAAAAAGAACTTCAAGAGGTACCATATCCGGTGGAAGAAACCGGTGCTAAACAACCTAATCTGGAGCCTCAATTAGAAATCCCAGATGCTCAAATGGTGGGGGATCAAACGCCGAGCACAAGCTTCAGCAACTAGCTCTGCAGAGAAAAAAAAAAGTAGTTAAGGAAGGCAAAGAGACTACTAAAACCAGAAAAGAAGGAAATGAACAAAAAGAAAAATAATATTAGTAGAGAACACAATAGCACCATTTTATGAACTAGTGGAGCCCAGTTTTGTCTCACATGACAATGTTAATGAGAGCGAAGGGGCAAATAGCTCTCAAAAAACGGAGAATCTGTCACAAGGGATGGGTGTGAGTCCCATCCAAAAAGAGATCTCCACCCCAGGCATGGTTCCAGGGGGAAGAGGAATAAACAAAGGGGAAGAGAAAATGGGGGAACCCCAGACCTCGACCCCCAAAAAACAGAGAAAACGAACGCAATCAATACCAAGAGACCCAACTGAGAGGGAAATCTCAGAATTTATCAAATGACATAGAACACCAGATGGCACATTTCCCGCGTGGTGCAAAAGCTCTTGCCTAAAGGGGAGCATGAAAAGTGGAAGTAAAAAGAAGGGCTGTTTCCCTCACAAGGGGGGAACAGACAAAACAATTATCAGTCTCGAACAATATAGGGCCAGGAAGGCACAATAATGTACTTATAACACAGTAATAATACTCTTTTAACCATGAAAACAATATCTCCTTAACCACAAACAGAAATGGAGGGATTAAACCTCAAAGTTCTCACCGTGAATATTAACAGTATTAATGAAAAAACAGATGAATTAATTTGCCTATCTAAAAATTACGATATTATACTTGTACAAGAAAGTCATAATGTGTCTAAAGCAACATTACAAAAACTAGAGGAAAAGCTTGATGCACTAGTTTTTGTAAACGAGCACAACTCAAGAGATTAAATCTGGGGTAGCCTCGATCTTTAGACGCAGCGCCAAGGGATTAAACCTTGAAGTAAAGCTCAAGCCCCCTGAAATGAAGGGTCGATACTTACATATAAATATTAACAATTGGAACATAATTAATGTCTATGTTCCTGCAAGTATGAATATCAGAAAAACCTATTTTATTTCTTTTTTAACATCACATATACAAAAATATGTATTAGAAAAATGCTTAATAGCTGGTGATTTTAATTGGGTTGACACCGATCTGGATAGATACGGAGGTATGTCACATTCAGATATGGTAGCAAGTCAATATGTTAAAACTTTTAAGAACACCAATAACTTGATAGATATATATCGATTTTTAAATATGGATAAGGTAGAATTCACATATATGTATATCCAAACAAAAGGAAGTCGTTTAGATAAATTTTATATCTCAGAAACATGTATATCGAATGCCAATAACTGTATAATATTGTCTGAAAACATTTCTGATCATAAACCTGTAACAATTAATCTGTGCATGAAAATCCTGACCAAGTGGGTCAGAGAGTATGGAAGCTGAACGGTGCTCACCTAAACGATAAGGATTATGTGGGCACTGTTCAGCATTACCTTAATGATTTTATGCAAAACGAGCAGCCGGACATTTTAGTAGAATGGGAAAGATTAAAGAAAATAATAAAGAAGATTTCGAAATATCATGGCACCAACAAGAAAATACACAAGGAGTGGATTATTAACAAATATAAGGAACTGAAAAATCATAGCGGGGCTAAATTGAAAGAGAAAAGATTATAGAAGAAGAATACGATAAAATAGAAAAAACCACTATAGAGGGAATAAAGATAAGAGCAGGAAAATTTGATGATCTTTATACTAAAGGGAGAGGCATATACAGGAGAATTGAATTAAAAAGAGGGAAAGATAAAAAGATGGATAAATTAAAAATAAATAATAGAATGGTAACTAACAAAGGAGAAATTTTAAAGGAAATACAAAATTATTATAAGATGTATGCTTCTCAAAATATTGATCCAAATATTATGGAACAATATATTAAATACACGTTTAAGTAAAATTACGAGTGATGCTCGTGAATTGTGCGACGGATTCATCACTGTTGATGAAATCCGAAGTGCAATATAAAGTTTAAAAAAAGGTAAGGCGCCAGGTTCTGATGGCCTTACAACTGATTTCTATATTAAGTTTCAGGACCATCTATGTCCACAACTCGAGCTCTTATATAACAATATCCTTTTCACAGGAGAAATGTCCAAATCCATGAGAAAGGGAATCATCACCCTTATATATAAAGGGAAAGGAGAAAAAGAAGACATTAGAAACTGGCGACCAATTACTTTACTGAATACTGAATACAAAATTCTCAGTAAAATACAGACTAATCGAATTAGTACATGTATACGATCAATAGTTCATCCCAATCAAAGTTGCGGAGGTAAAGGCCGTAATATCCTAAACAACTCTCTCTCCATTGGCTCCATCATTAATTTGATGGAGCACAAGGGTGAGAGAGGAGCCATGCTACTGCTCGATCAGGAGAAGGCTTTTGATCGGATATAGCATGGTTTCATTATAAAAGTCCTAAACAAATGTGGCTTTGGAGAAAACTGTATTGGTTGGATCCAAGCCATGTATAACGGCATCTCTTCGAGAATTACCGTTAATGGGGCGCTGACGGGAGATGTACCTGTAGAGAGATCGGCGAGGCAGGGGTGTCCCCTGTCAGTGCTCTTATATGTGATAACGCTTGAAGCGCTAAATAAAAACATTGCAATTAATGAAAATATAGAAGGAATCAGGATTCCAAACATGGAGAAGGAATTTAAAACCCTGCTCCATGCGGATGACTGCACTAATTTTATTCGGAATGATTATTCATTCCACCATCTACAAACAGAATTTATTAATTTCGGCAAAGCCTCAGGTTCCGCCGTCAATCATGAGAAAACCGAGATACTTTTAATCGGTAATTGGAGGGGTAACCACCCTGGTTTACCCCCCCCCCCCAATTAAAGAATACGTTAAGGCACTAGGGGTCTTTTATGGAAAAGACTCAATAGACCTCAATTACAAATACCTTTTAAACAAAGTTGAAGAACAAATAGAAACGTGGCTATACGCTCCACTAAACATAATGGAACGTATACAAGTCTCTAAGACTTACATATACAGTCAAATTAATTATATAACTCAAACAGTTGACCTGACTGAAACTATGTTAAATACTTTGGAAGATAAAATTATCCATTTTATATGGAACAAAAGAATTCATTATCTTCCGAAAACATTATCTTCCGAAAAAACTATTATATAAGCCCAAAAGGGAGGGTGGATTTGGAATACCACACCTATGCAATAAACAAACATCATATGTGATTAACAGATTAAGGAGTCTACATAAAACATTTCAATATCCATGGGAGGCTATATATGTACACTTCTTTGGATATTTGTGCAAACAATTTGATTTTATATATAAAAATAATAAATTAACTAAATGTTTGAAAGCGCCACGGAAATGTAAAAGAGTGAGTGATATTATCTACAAATATAGAGACGTCAAAGACTTTTGGAAAGAAGACGAAAATGAAAAAATCTACTTAAAACTGAATGAAAACTTTTTCAAAAATATTAGAAAGCCCGTAGAGGAAAAAATCCAATATTAAACTGGAAAAAAATCTGCAAGAGATGGGAGGGCATCCAATCACCCTCCAAACAATGATGTTTCTGTTCTTGCACGACGTCTGGGTGACGGGAGAGGAGGCTTTTAATAGACATATCCACCTTATCCCTCCGTGTCATCTATGTGGGCAAAGTGTGGACTCCAAAATACATTTGATACTCCACTGCTCACAAACGGCGTCTGCTTGAGATATAATAAAGGAAGAATTGAACAAACAGTGAGGAGTGCAAAATAGCCATTTTCTATACACTAATGAAATTTGTGATGACGAGATATATACAGATTTAATAACTTATATAACAAACATTATAAAATCTAAAAGAAGAGATCTATTTTGATTTAAATTACCCTTGAAAAACAAAAAGTGTGAAGGTGGAGGGGGTGGGACGGGTGAGGGATGGACTTTGGTTAATCACCCAAGTAGGGGTGGTTCCAGCCTGAGCGCGGGCCAGGTCCTGCTCCTCACGCCCTCCCAATACACCCTCATCGCCTTCATACATCGATCAGAAATTTAAATAAAATTAATATGTAAACGATTGTATTACTACTCATTACAAATATCACAAACACTGAAAGACTTACTTTAGAAATATACTTAAGACAGCACAGAGTTCCAAATGAAAGAATGGCTGCCCCTTAAATGAAGTATTGTCATGTACAAAGTATGAGGAGTGAGGTACGGGACGGGTGGGGGATGGAACTGGGTTATCATCCACGTAGGGATGGTTCCAGCCTATGCGCGGGCCAGATCCACTCCTCCACGCCCTCCTGAAGTCACCCCCACCTCTGCTAATTTCCTTTGTTTTTGTTTAATCCAAGTATATTCCCTTCCAAATAAGGAGGCAGACCATCTCAAAATTAAGATAATATTAAGAATACTAACTATTAATACTACTATCTCGTAGAAATTTTACCATTCTAACAATGATAGGTACACCAAAGCAAACACATTTGGGACAGGGTATTGACCGAACCGAATAAGGAGCGCATGATGGTGTGATATCAATGCTACGTGGCTAACGCGAGGTAGTACGGGTCACACTTGATCTCCCCAAAGGGGCGGTCAATAAATAAGAACATAACGAATACAATAACACTGGGGAACATATAAAACATTACTAACATCTACGAGATGGTAAACCACACACAGAACATACTCATCCAATTTATTTTAGTTCTACTCTTTTTTTCCATTGATTTCTATTTTTCTCTCATTCTCTATAACAAATCAAGAAATAGATAGAAAACTTGGAACGTGAAAAGGAGACTAACCTTTGTGAGGAAACCTGTCCCCTACCAGACTCCCTTATTTTCATTTTTTAGATAGCTCTATTAAATAAAGATAACTTGAATAAAAATTTGATTCATAACAAAGCCGTCCGAACAACAACACATGGATAACATACAAAACATTATAGCAACACACATACAGCAAACATCGGACAATAATGATCCTTGGCAAAGATCACTGATTAAAGTAAGGCTCAATAAATCAGCCTGGGTTTACAAAAATGAGTCTATATAAACACTAGTTTAGGGAGGTGCATAAACCCTAATCAAAATTCTATAAAAATTTAACCAAAATTATATTTGATTTCTCACAAAGCACAATATCACAAATAATGGGAAAACAGATATAAAAATATTTAACCTTTCGGCAATAGGGGGTCCTCTCTATGATGGAAACTGAGAGGGATCACACCAATAACGGAAACTAAGAAGACAATGAATTGGGGTGCACCGGCTTTCGAGACGAGAAGCGATGGCATAGCAGCGGCTACCAAAGTTAACACAGAGCTACTTCCAGAAGAGGTCGATTTCAACCGGGATTTAGTAGATTTTCTCTTTCGCAAGAATTTGTTTCGGTACCAGTACCTTCGCCACCTTCTCCTTCTTTACCACAGGTCGAGGATTTTAAATAGAGACAGAAAGAAGAATTGGAGAAATTTTTACAACAGCAGAAAGAGGCAGAACAAGCATTTCTCCTTGAACAGCAACAGCGAGAAGAAGAAGAAGAAGAAGAGGCAAGAAGGAAACGACAGGAAGAAGCAGTAGAGAAGAAACAAGGTCTAGGAGAGAAGGAGAATAGTGAAAGTCAACGGTAAGGGTACTCTTAGACATTTTGGCAGAGTTAAGAAGTCTGAAACAAATGTATCAGACTTCTTTATTACGACCCAAGAGAAAAAGACCTTCCCAAGCCAAACAGTCTAACCCTGTTACTACACCGGAGATACCACCCCTAGTGATTTCTACCAAATCATTGACAGGAGCAAGTCCAGAAGTAGGCCTTGGCCGTGGCAAAGGCTTAAGGCAGTTAAAGTTGATTGCTTCTCGTTCCTAAGTTTGTTCTAAGAAAAAAACAAACACCCAACGGTCCTTTTCAGGGCCACTCACTTCTTTCGAAAAGAGATAATATTCATTTTGCCAAAATCAATTAAAACTCAAAATCCCTTTTTATTTTTTTAACCTTATGATGTACGTGTGTGAGCGCATGAGTGTAGGTCCTTATTATTCTAAACAATCAAAACCATGAGACACTTACTTTTTTCAGTCTGGTCTATTCTGGTACAAATTTTTACAATTCAATGTCACAACACAACACAACACTTTTTTAAAAAAGTTCATAGACTTCTTCTGTCTCTTTTCTCTTCACCCTGTTTTTTGAATTTCTTCACTTTCACAGTTGTTTCCTCCTCTTCCTCACTTTTTCTCGTCTTTTCTTTTCTGTCTTCTCTTTCTGAACGTGTCGGGGTTCTTCTTTTGCCGAGGGCACCTCTTCTTCTTCCTCCTCCTGCTCCTGTTGTTTCTTAGGGCAGTCTGAAGACCAATGTCCTTTCTCTTGACAATGATAACAGGTATCTTGACTTTTGTCTCTTTTGACACAGGTCTTGCTTTTTTGACGGTCAGGACATTCTGTAGCCCAATGCCATTTCTTCTGACAGATATAGCAAGTATCTTGACTCATATCTCGAAAGGAGGGGGAGTAGTCCGTCGGCTTGTCTGAAGAAAACTTTCTTATGACACCTCGCAAAGCTCTGATCAGAAGTTCGATCTGTGTGGGCTCTTCCATTATGCTGGTCGGCTTGAGAGTGAAATCAATACTGAGAGGGAAGGCACCAGCCCTTTATATATACACTGAGCCTGACATGAATATATAGTGGTCCATAGCGTTTCAAATGTAGTCATTTGACTTTTTGCAGTCAAGATGAAACGATCGCATCATTTCGTAAAGAAAGGAGAAGAAAGTAAGAGGCAGAAACGTGATTCATCACCTCACACAGTAGCTGATGTCTTGGCTCAAATTCATGCCAGCAATTTTGACGATGAGATGAGTGAGCCAGAATCCAGACCCAGAGAGTCTACACCAAGTTAAAGTCCATTACCACCAGTAAACCCTAAAAAGTACTTTCACATTCGAGAGACCGATAAACGCTCCTCTAGAAAATTTAGAACTACGGCTTACACGTACGCGGTGAAGTTTAAAGATTTCAAGTCCGACGTACCGTTGGAGAAAGCGGAAGGGTTCATCACCAATGTGTGGGATTCTTTGTTAACCACACTAAAACGGCAATGTGAAGCCAAAGAAGACGATCGCTTGAGACTTTCCATTCATCACGACAGTTTGAAGTCACCCGTTTGGATCGAGTTTAGCAGCCCGCAGAATTGACAAGATTCAACACGTGCAACAATCCAACGACAAGTTTCACATCACCGACGGAAAAGCGACACTGTTCATGACCCACGTTTCTCTTTCCCAAGGGACAGGACAACGCAAAAAGGTGTTCTTGGTAGACGACCTTCGCAGCATCAAGCGCAGCCTCGTTCAAATTAGCAACACTCAAGACAAGATGTGTTTAGCCCGTGCCATCGTAGTGGAACGAACGTATGCCGACAAGAACGACACGGCAGAATGGAAAAGAGCCTGGAAACTATTCAACAATCGGACTGAGCCAAACAACGAAGAGAAGCAGAACTCCTGTTACAGCAAGCGGGAATATCCAAAGACACCGCTTGTGGCATTCCTGAAATGCAAAAGTTGCAAGACGTCTTGGCTCCACGTTACACCTTGAAAGTGCACCCTCAAGAAGTGCGCGGACCGCTGTTGTTTTGAGGCAAAGATTTCAAAGACGGAAAATACATTCACGTCTATCATCACGATGAACATTTTGATGTCATTACCAGTATCGCTGCATTCCTGGGATACGGTTATTACTGTGAGAAATGTGACTATGGCTATAACAATCGAGAGCAACACAAGCATTGCGGATCGAAATGCTCAGGATGTTTAGCCTCTAAGCCCTGTCTTGACTAAAGACAAGAACGAGTGCATTGCCCAGCTTGTCAGCGCACGTTTGTCAGCCATACCTGTTACCAACAACATCTAAAAACGCAAGGTTCACAGCAGAAATGTGCTTGTCAACTGTTGAGATTGTGCCCTACTTGTGGACAAGGCATACGTACCAATAATGCCAAGGCGCAAGTCTGTTCAGGAAAGAAGCGATGTCACATTTGTTGTAAATTTTGTGGACTTGGAAAACCAATGCTATATTCAAAAATACCTTTCCAAACATGAAGAGAAAGAAGATGACCAGAAGAAAGGCAATTTCATCTTTTTCGATTTCGAATGCATGTAAGAGACCGGTATTCACATTCCTAATTTCTGCGTGGTTCACCGAGCGTGCGAGAAGTGCATCCAAGAGCCTATCTTTACTTATTGCCCTCACTGTAGCAAGATTCCTGGAGGACGTGAAATAATCTTTCGGGGACCGAACACGCTGACCGATTTCGCCCAATGGATCTTAGACCCCATTGACGAGACGTGGAGCCAAGAAGACATCGAACGTTACGGAGATTGTCATCGCTATACCACGGTGATGACTCACAATTTCTCGGGATACGATGGACAGTTTCTTTTAAGATATTATACGGAACAAAGTACCAAACGTCCGAAAGTGACTTTGAACGGAGCCAAAATCATTTCCATGCAAGTGGGACAAGTGCAGTTTAAAGATTCGATGAGTTACTTGGTCATGCCTTTGAGTCGCAATCCTAAAACGTTTGGAATGACAGAAATGGCCAAAGGCTATTTTCCACACTTTTTCAATACCGAAGCCAATCAACACGCCGTTCTACCCCATTTGCTTCAGGCTCACTACTACGACCCCGACAACATGCGTACCGAACAACGAGAAGCTTTCTACGCATGGTACCACACTCACACCTCGGACCCCTTTGACTTTCAGGAAGAAATGTTAAAATATTGTCGTTCCGACGTGGACATTTTACGGCGTTGCTGTGGATTTCGAGAACTGTTCATGGAGCACGGAGGGATCGATCCTTTGAAAGAAGCCTGCACCATTGCCAAAGCGTGTTCCTTAGTGTACCGCCAACGATCCATGCCCGAAAACACCCTAGCTGTCATAAGTCCTCAAACGACCAATTTTGTCAAACGTCAATACTCGGTCAAAGCCCTACGCTGGTTTCATTACTTGTATGACAAGGAAGACAAATGGATCCAACATGCTCGCAACGGAGGAGGCAAAAAAACCATCGGAAGGTATTCAGTAAATGGCTGTGACTTAGAAAACCCCAAAATCGTGTACGAATTTAATGGTTGCTTATTTCACGGATGTCCCATCTGCTACCCTCAACGTAACACGACAAATCAGTTTTTATAACGGACCATGGCAGACTTGCACCAGGCCACTTGTCAGCGGCGCTTGAAGTTAGAAGAGCAAGAATACCAAGTGGTAGAAATGTGGGAACATGAGTACGATCACCGTTTGAAAACCGATCCAGAGTTTAAGTGTATCGTGGAAAGTTACAAGCTGGTGAACGCACTGAACCCGCGGAACAATTTGTACGGAGGACGGACGAATGCCACCTGTTTCCTATACCAAGCCGACGAGGAGAAAGGAGAGGAAATCAAATACCTGGACGTGTGTTCGCTGTATCCGTACGTGTGCAAATATTGTCATTTTCCTGCAGGGCACCCGCAATTGCTAACGGAACACATCGACCTGGACAACATTCGCCAATACGAAGGATTGATCAAGTGTAAAGTCCTGCCTTCCACGAACTTGTACCATCCCGTTTTACCTCATCAATGACAAGGAAAACTGATGTTTCCCTTATGTCGTACTTGTGCCGAAACGTGCAACCAAGACCGATCTTGTCAGCATAGCCAGGAAGAACGCTTCTTAACGGGAACGTGGGTCAGCGTGGAATTGTTCAAAGCTCTGGACCTGGGATACCAACTGTTAGAAGTGTACGAAATTTACCACTTTCCCAAGACAGAAAAATACCACAAGGGCGACGAGACTCAAAAAGGCATTTTCGCAGACTACGTGAATGCCTTTTTGAAACTGAAACAAGAAGCCAGCGGCTATCTTTCCTGGTGCCACACTCCCGAAGGCCAAACAAAATTCAAACAGAACTACTGGGAGCAGGAAGGTATCACTTTAGACCACGTGGAGAAAAACGAAGGCAGGCGATCGTTTGCCAAAGTGATGTTAAATTGCTTGTGGGGCAGAATGGCACAACGACCATGTTTACCCAAGACGGAATATTTGACAGAACCTTCCCGCTACTTCCAGATGATTCACGACAAAACCAAACACATGCAACACGTGGACGTCGTTCGTGAGGACTTGATCTTAGTCAATTACGAAGAACTGGACTTTGTAGAAGCCGACGAATTTGGAAATGTCATCATTGCGGCTTACGTGACAGCCCATGCTCGCTTAAAACTGTATGAAGCTGTAGAAGTGTTAGGAGATCGTGTGCTGTATTTTGACGCGGAAAGTTGCATCTACATCGATCGTCTGAGTCAACAACACCCTAACATCGAAGGAGACCGTTTAGGAGCCTGGACAGACGAGCATCCCGAAGACAAGATTCTATGTTTTGCAAGTGGCGGTCCCAAACATTACGGCTACGAATACCCTGACCCACAAGGAGAAGTACACACGGAGTGTAAAGTGAAAGGATTGACTCTCAGTTATCGCACCAGTCGACTGGTGAACTTTGGCGTCTTGAAAGAAGCCTTGCAGTCTGGACAGGATGGAAATTTTAAAGTGACCACCCACGAACCGCATAAGATTGTACATTTACCCACACACCAAATCGTAAGCCGACCCTTGGAAAAAGTCTATCAAATCGTGTACCAGAAGCGAGTACGGCTTCCCAACGCTTCATTTTACCGTACGGACACTTCGATATTGGTCAGCATATAAAAAGGGACAACGTCCAAGACCAATAGTTTATTGTCACTACCAACTCCAAGCGAGAAAGATGAATCCTTTCACACAGCAAGTATCGAGCGTAAGACTCAAGTCCAACGAGAAAATCGAGTACGATGCTGTGCCTTGCGATGACAGGGATGCTGTACGCTATGACCTCAGCGATTCAGTAGCACATCATGGAAATTTTGCTACGACTGTACCTACCATGGAAAGTGATGCAGTGAGTGTCAAACCTGACGGATGCGAAAGCGATGCCACTCGTCATCGTACATCTTTTCACTTTACTGGTTTTCATGGTGGATGTCATCATTATGAAACCATGCGGCTACCACCCTACGGATGTCATCCCAAACTGAGCAAACTCCTGCATATTTCACCGTACCCTCATCGAAATGAACCTAGGAAAGACGAATATTCGTTCCCTGTGCGTTTGCCTGAATACCGCGACTTTGAAAGTCGGATCCAAACCTTCCGAGGAAAATGGCCAAAATATCTGGGAGGACCTATCCCCGAAGAATTAGCTAGAGCCGGATTTATCTACTTGGGCGACGGGGATCAAGTCAAGTGCTTCAGTTGCGGTGTGTCACTTCACGAGTGGGAGAAGAAAGACTGCGCTTACCTGGAACATGTTCGATGGTCTCCAGATTGTCACTACCTACTTTTAGTAGGACCTCGTCATTGAAGTGGCATACCATGTCGTTTAAGAAACCAGATGCTTGGCTAGAAGTCAAACGTTGGACAACACCTAGACAAGTATTTAAACCCCATTGGAAAAATAATCTTCAAACATTACCAAACGAATTGCAAGAGAAGATCTACAAGGACATTTGGCTGGGACCTGCCAGAGCAAAATCTCAATGGGTGACTGAGGAACTTTTATGTCGAGAAATCACAAAAGGAAATTGACAAAATCAACAAACAAGTCAGATTTCTCTGGATCAAGGGTTCGTTCATCCAAATATTCCGCTTTAGACCATTTACATTTATTGACATTCTTTACTTTCGCACTAGGAGAAGTGTTTGACTGACATAGTCATGGATACTTTACAAGAGAACATTCATGGTTTGCATGTGGAGTTGAGAGAACGCATTTACCACGAGTTGGTGAAAATACAAGTGAAACGCAAAGAACAATTTCATCCGTTACGTCACCGATGTTTGAACCACTGGTACCTGAATGCTATAAAAGGACTGATTCTCATGAAAGCGTTCCAATGGTCAGTCATTGTTCGACTACCCCTGTGCGAGAAGGATTGGTTTGTTACTGATTCTTTTTGATACAAGGTAGACATACTGTAACGAATTCCAGAAGAAGAGTTAGAGGGTTACCAAAATCTTTTACACAACGTAATCTTAGTTCAAGAGGATACTTCTGAACGGTGTGTGATGTGCACGTTAGTGACTAAACAATTTTGATTTGCCACTGAAGTACGACCATCTCTGTGCAGAAAGTACACTTATTGCCTCTGACAAAAAGAGGTATAAAAACGGACTACCATGCCACGATCTTTATCATTCGTGATACTACAGATTCCGTGGAAGGAAATCAATGACAATATTCAAACGGTGGAGGATTACCAACACCTATTACGAGAACTGTGTCCATTCAATTGGGGTCGACGTGTAGTGTGTGTCTTAGTGGCTTGCTTTCTGGGATTTCGTTTACCAGCCGATTCTTTGCGGACTCTTTACCAACAGTACATACCACTCCAAAAAGCATGAAAGTGGTCCCTTTAAATGTACACGAAAAACTCATTCTGCTCAAAGCTTTGCGCTTTCATCTCGATACTTCTCGACAACCTCTACAGGAAAGAAAGATTCGCCAACTTTTAGGTACTGATGATGTGTACGATGATGTGTGTGTAGCTTGGGACTTACACCATCACTGGAAAGATGTACGTCACTGGAAAAGTTGGGGTTTCGAGGTTTGGACAAAAGAAGTGGCACACTATGCCCAAGATTTGTCATCCTAAAAAATTAAAACGTTCAGTGAAAAAAGTAACTTTTAAATCAGTGTTAGTGACAGTACCAGAAGGAGAAGAAGTCGTGACCGAGGAAAACCATTCTCTTCAGGACAGGACCGTTATCGACTTCCCCGAAAAGCCATTCCGGGAGGAACCTTGTGTGACTGTGCCAAGAAGTGTACAAACTATAAGAACATTACACACTGTCCCTACAATTCCACCTCTTGATCACCACAAATGTTGTACAGAGACTTGTTTATATTCCACTATGATCGTTTTGATCTGACTTTTATTCATGTACTTACCCATTTGGCTTTTATGTATTTTTGTCTTTCGTGTTGTTCACAATTAAAGATGGGAATAAACGTGTCCTGAAAAAGTATAAAAACGCTTGTCTTGTCTGTCTTCCTGTCAAAAGTGACATTCCTTACACTACTACTATGGCTACCTCTACTGTTTCTGCTCCCTCTTCCTCCATTGTCAAAGTCATCGACGAACACGTAGATCGGACTAGTTGGGAGGCCTTGTATCTTCGCCATCCCTTTAACATGCTCATTGCCGGACCTATCGGTTCAGGCAAAACCGAATTTGTCAAACGTTTGATCGAACATAAACATCATTTGATCGATCGTCCACCTCAACGAATCGTGTGGCAATCGGCGTACAGCCTTCTGCGAGAAAGTCAAGGCGATTCCATCGTCTTTGTGGAAGGCATTCCTGGCGAGGACGACGGAATCGTGTCTGACCCTAGTCAAACCCATTTGTTTATTTTTAACGACATGTTAGGAGAAGGCGAAGAAGAAATTAAACCGTGGTTTACGCGCAAAGGGCATCATCGTAATGCCAGTGTCATTTACATCACCCAAAATTTTTTTCAACAAAGTAAAGCCCATCGCACCATCAGTCTCAATGGTCATTACGTGGTGTTGTTTAAAAGCCCTAGAGATAAATCGCAAGTGCAAGTGTTAGCCAAACAGTTAGGAACGTCTTGGCTGACTCATGCGTACGACGATGCCACTCAAACCCCACACGCCTATTTACTCGTGCATTTAAAACCCACTACTCCCGATTATTTGCGATTTCGTACCCATCTATTTCATCACTGGTGCCAAGGCGGCGGGCCTGTCGTGTACATGTCCCCTTCGTCGACTTAACAACAACCACAACAACCAAAAAAAATCTATAAAATCCTCGGTCACTTGGGGTCTGTCTCACACAGCGTCAACATGACGTCCCTTCAGTCTCATCTTCCCGTCAAATTGATTCGTGCCTTGTACGGCATCAGTCGCGAAAAAAATCCACAAATACGTGCTCGTGTCTTAGAAGCTCGTCTTAAAGAAGTCTTACGATGGTTTACGGTGAGAGCACGTCAATTACTCTAAGGTATCATTCACATTCCACATCAAACCAAACGTTTATTTGAGAGAAACAAAGTAGCCTTGACGCAACTGGCCGATCTTCGCATCGACATTCAAACCAAAACGCAAATCATTTTGAAACCTGGAGGTAGCGGTTCTCTAGGAGGTGTCATGATTCGTTCCCTCTTAACATGGGATCATAATGCTCCCAAAGTCGTCCCCAAGAAAAAAGCCACGCCCAAGCGTACCCAGAAGAAAAAGAAAAAGAGTAACGGAGTCAAGACCAGGTCACAGCCACAAAAAAAAGAAAAGCCCACAGAAAACAGCTTCTACCCGCAAGAGAGGTACTGCCGCCAGGACGCAAACTTTCATTCCAAAACTACGACTTGCTGCAACAACGGTGACTGCGTCTCCAGTAGCCTCAACATCTTCCACTTCTCCGTTGCTAGTAATGCTTGCCAAACCCGATTTGACACGTGTCTTTCCTAATTTGATGAAACACTGGAAACCTGCGTCTCCAAAAACTTCTTCTCCAGCGGTGACACCCTCTTCCTCTTTAGCGGCCGCTGCTCACAAAGTACCTGCCCCCAAAATCAAAGTCCAAGAGAAATCAGGCATGTAAAAGAGATTACTGGATTTGTCCAAGCAAGAACTGTCCCGATTGAGTCCGTTGCGAACCCCTCCACGACGTGTGATGCCTGCCATGAAAATGATACGACGAGCCGACAATCAGTGGCGACGCATTCCAGTATAAAAAAAGACCTGAGGCAAACGATAGGGATCAGTGTTTTGTGCTCCTGAACGCCCAAAGATGTCTCCTCCTAGAAGTGCACACCGTCACCACCGTCGTTGTTCTGTCCAAAAAGGAAAAGGAAAAAGAAAAGGACAGTCTCGTCATCCGAAAAAACGCATCGCCAAGCATCGACGTCATCCTCTGAAAAGACACACTCGTCCAAAGGAAAGGAGAAGCCACCAAAGGGGAGGTATCTTTGGCCCTTTATTTCAAATGGAAAAGTTAGTAGATAATTTTGCCACAGAGTTAAAGGACAAGCTCCAAAAGAAACAATAAGATAAAAGGATGCATGTCGAGTCATGGACTTCAGTGTATTTTGTGCACCAAAAGATGTTCCCTCATCGTCGTTCTCCTGTCCAGAAAGGAAAAAGAAAAAGACAGTCTCGTCATCCAAAAAAGCGCTTAGCCAAACATCAACGTCACCCCCCCCAAAACCCCCACCCCCACTCGTCCAAAGAAAAAGAGGAGCCACCAAAGAGGAGGATTCTTTGGAGATTTTGGAAAACACATCGTCACCTTTATCACGAAGCGATAGTCCCAGAAAAAGGATAAAAGGCCGTGTGACAAGTAATCGACGTTAGTGTACTTTTGGTGTGTGCCACGGAACCAACGAACCAACCAAGAAAGATGTCACCCCCCAAAAGACATTCCTCTTCTACCCCAAAAAGGAAAGAAAAGAAAAGGACTCCCAGCTCGTTTAGCCAAACATTGGAACATGTTGTCTGTCCTGTCCAAAGCTTCTCCACCTATGCGAAAAAACTCATTCAAACCGCCTCCAAAGACGTCATTGATACCGTGAGCGAATGTTGTCTGAATGTCTTGAAAGGAACGATACCTTTGACTGAACACCAGAAAAAATGCTTTAAAAAACATCGACACGTTCTTCGCCAAATGGTCCAAAAGAAAATACCCATTCGTCAAAAGAAAAAGATGTTGGTGCAACGCGGAGGAATTTTTCCCCTGTTAGGACTTCTTACCAATGTAATAGCGAAACCTATGTTGGGTATGTTGGGAAGAGTTTTACCCGCCATAGCTCCAATGTAAAAGGATCAAGAAGATAAAAGGGGTCTCTGCAGTCAAAAGATCTCAGACGTGATCCTTGAAATCCAATGGAAGGACGAAAACTGGCTTTAGTACCTTACAAACGATGGATGGAATGCCATCGTTGGCAAGAACAACGAACCCCGCATTTACCTCCCAATCCTCATTTGACCGAGATGTCCCTGTTACAACACTAATTGCAATCATTGATGGATCGCAGCGATTTGTCAGAAACGGAAAAATCGCAATGGTACGATCAACTGTTGCAACGACTGCTACTCTTTCACCAAAATGCTTTAGACGAAACAGCTCTACCCACTCTGAAAGATGTTAAGACCCTAATGAAAAGTCCATTACCACCACCACCACCAGCCCCAGTGATCAAGACAGAAAAAGAAGAGTCTCAAACTCCACCAGAAAAGTACGCAAGTTAACAACACCACCTACATCCAGAATTGGTTGGATTAAAAAGATGATGGCTACTCCTTCTTCCTCAGAAGAGAAAAAGAAAGAAGGGAAACCAGAACTGAAACAAGAACTGATTACCCCTGTTCAGACATCTTCCTCCTCGACACCTATCGCTCTTCGGACACGTAAAGCATTCCAGTCCAAGAATATACCACACGAAGAAAAGAGGAGCATCAGTGAAGAGTGGATCACTTATTTAAAAAAAAATGGACAAGGTGTTAGCCAGCATTTACTAAGATCCATCCCATCCTGCAGGTTACGGAGGAGTTCAGAAATTGTATCGTGCTGTGTTACGACCATGTAGTTTAATTACATGTGTGTTAAAATTTGAATTCTTTCTATTTCATTTTTATTTCATTATTATAATTTTTATTGTGATGATGATTATGTTCGAAGGGTCTGACATTTTGATAGAAACATCGTGTTTAATTAGAACGTAAATGTGACTCGCGTGAGCACGATTTTTGCATGTCGGTTTGTCGATTCAAGTAAACAGTCGGCAAAAGCTATGTAAATGATTAGTTGTGACCACGGTCATTTCTAATAATACTTGTTGATATTCTGTACTATGATGGCGAGATCTCGAAATCGCCATGTGTTCTTCGTGCGTGTACATAAAATGACGTTTTAGTTCGCCTTAAATACTCATGTACTTGCGAAATAGTCGGAGAGTCAGATTTTAACATCTTATAGAGTTTCTAATACCTTGGGATGAAGGTATTCTTTTGTGCTGGAAAGAGTTGTTCGTTTGTACGTCTGTAGAACGACTGTAGAACGACGTGTGTTTTGTTATGGATGATAGCTGTACTTCATCTACCTTTTAAATAATAATTATTTTCCCTGGAGAACTATACATAACTGGCTTTGGACAAAGACATTTAGTGAAATTAATTCTAAATTGGAACAAAACAGTACAAATTGTGATTTACAGTGAAAATTCTGGACACTTGTGTAAAACCTTCGTCTGACGTCATCATCCGCCATCTTGGAACGGAATTGAGAGTCAGACTACTTCAATTAGAACTGTTTATTTACAGGACTTACGTGTTTTTCATAATTTTAGGACAACTTTTTGGATCTTCTTCGCAAATCGTAAGTCTTATTTCATATTTTCACCTTTTCACCGTGTTTTCTAATGAAATAACTTATTTTTGTTAAAACTTACAAAGCTTGTTGTCTTCGCTCTTTTCTTTATGTTACTTTAAACGAGCCGATACGTAACAGCTGCCAAAACTCGATTGAAAAGTGTTCATCTACCTGAAGTGCAATGCTGGTTACAAAAACAAGCCACTTACACCTTACACAAATCCATTCGACGAAAATTTTCCAGAAGTCGCACCCGAGTGGAGGGTATCGATCATCAATGGCAAGCCGATTTAGCCGATGTCTCTCATTTGGCCACCTACAATCGTGGTTACAAATATTTGTTTTGTGTCATCGACGTCTTTTCCAAATTTGCTTGGGTCGTGCCATTGACTTCCAAATCGAGCAATGAGTTAGTGCGAGCCCTCAAACTGGTGTTGAAACAAAGCGGACGTCACCCTCTTTGATGGCAAACCGACAAAGTCACCGAATTTCTCAACCAAGCTTTCCAAAAAGAATTGAAGAAACGTGACATTCATTTTTTTTTCACCACCGAGAATCCCGAAGCCAAAGCCAGCATCGTGGAACGTTTTCAACGCACCTTGAAAGAACGCATGGGGAAATATTTTACGCATCAACACACTCTCAAGTACATCGACGTCTTGCCACACATAGTCCAAGCGTACAATCAATCTTGCCATCAGAGCATCGGATGTGCCCCCCAAGAAGTGACTCCCGACAACGAAGTGACCGTCTTCGAGCGTCTGTTTGGTACGTCCCCAACGGTGACTGTCCCCAAGAAAGGTGGAGTGTTGGTAGCAGGAAATTGGGTGCGCATTGACAAAACCAAACGCACTTTCGACAAAGGTTACTTACCCAACTGGACCACCGAATTGTTTCGTGTCACCGAACATGTGCGTGGCCGTCATCCTCCCGTCTATAAATTGGAAGACATGAACGGGGAAGCGTTAAAAGGAACGTTTTACTTACCCGAGTTACAACGTGTGACCAAAAAAGAAGACGACGTGTACGAGATAGAAAGCATTCTCGATCGAAGAACCCGAAACGTAGGAAAACGTCGTGTCAAAGAAGTCAAAGTACATTGGAAAGGATATCCGCCGAGTTTTGACTCTTGGATCGACTATAAAAAGAAGTGACCATCATGCCCTTCAACACAGCCTCAGCTACCGCAGTGACCATTCCTTCCCCCAGTTCTTCTCTACAAGATCTACAAAAGCAACCCTTGTGGGTGTGGTGTGGAGAACATGTGCCTGAAATGCAAATCGTCTTTTTCTGCCAAATCTTTGTGGTGTATTATGTCATCGGTGCTGCCATTGCCAATTTGAGTTTGCAACAAGGAGACAAACAATTGTGGACCATTTTACTCAGCAGTTGCATCGGTTACCTTCTTCCCAATCCGTCCCTGAAATATTCCTCTAACGGGAACAACAACGGAAGTCTTGCGTCCAACGTCAGTCCCCCTTCCAACAGTCACCCTATCCATCCTCTTTTAGACACTCCTCTGACTTCCAGCGACCCCTCGGACACTAGAACTCTGGAATTATACACAACCAATTTTACTTAACGTTACCAGTGACAGTTCCATGGAGGTGTTTCCCAATAACACATCATGCTGTTACACGGCCAAATTACCTCAGGCCATCCAATTGGATCAGGAAGCCCTTTGGGAAGTGGCTTTAGTGGAAATGATTCACCCTACACAAATCAAAAACATCGTCGAAAATCAAAACATTTTTACGGTTCATGACGAGCAAGTGCAACAACACTTGGATGAACGCACCATAGGTGACTCTATGAAATTACAAGACCCCACAACTAAACGAGCCACTTATAGGTTGAAAATTCTCTCAGGCTATTTTTTAGTGGTCAACATTTGGTGAACGCCATTGCTGACAGGTTCAATAACGTGTTTGGCAAAGTCTTGGAGAAAACCAGAAAAAGTGTCACGATCGAATACCACAAAATAGCTCGTCGCCTAATGATGAAATTTTCAGAGGACAAAATATTGGCCATTACATTTTGTCCTGAATTGTATGACATTTTGGGTGGAGACCTCAAGTTGATCAAAATTAGAAACGAAATACCAGCCGTGACCAGTAACTCGGATTTTGCTAAATATTTTCGATTCCCTGTAGAAATGAACCAAGGACTGAATTTGATTTTTGTGTACTCCGATGTGGCGGAGTACATCGTGGTGGGACACACCTCCGTACCGTTACTGCGTGTCATTCCTTTCAAAGTGGATTCTGCCACGAACGCTAACGAGGAAGGTGAAAACACCTATCATGTTCACCGCGAGTTTGTACATCCTCACTATTTTCCTGTCAGTAAGTCACAGTGAAACTCCATTTTCGAAAACGATTACTCTAACCCTTTGTCAGTCATGTATCCTGTGTACCAAGGAGTCGCTCGACAGCGAGGACATGGTTTAGGAGATATGCTAAAATCGGCCTTTCGTTCGGTGGCTCCCGTTTTGAAACTGATGGTGACACGGGGATTGCACGCCTTGAAAGATTCCACGTTAACGCAAGGTAAAGAATTTCTCCAAAATGTCATTATTGACAAACAAAACCCCAAAGAAGCTTTCTTGAGAGCAGGCAAAAATGTCTTGCTTCAAACGAGCAAAGACATTTTGGGGCGACGAGAAACTCTATAAATGCCCTGAAAGCTGCCGAGTCAGGCGTTCCTGTTTCCTTGACTCCTCAGCAAGGACAAGGCAGAAAAAGACGACGAAAACACCCCATCAGAGGACTTCACACCCATAGAGCTAGAAAGACTAAGAAAAGAAAAACCGTCCGAGACTTAGACGTTTTTGATTATTAAAAAAAAGAAAATGATGCACCGAGAGTCTTGCGCTTGTTCCAAGTCGGAACTGGATCTGTTTGCCATGCCACCCACCATGATGACGATGCAAGAATCCCAATGGGTCGAATTTCATCCCGTCTCCTCTTTGACGGATTCAGCTCCCATCGAGTTTGAAATCAAAGGACAACCCGAAGATTACATAGATCTGACTAGCAGTTATTTGTATCTGAAACTGAAAGTGATCAAAACCGACAACACCAATCCGGGAGGCGATGCCAGAGTAGCTCCCATCAACAATTTCATGCATTCCTTTGTTACGTGTAGGCTCGTACAAATGTAACAGAAGAAAAGAGTGAAGTCAACAAGCTTTGTATATTTTAACAAAATAATTTATTTCCCTAGGAAACAATGTAAAAATTGGAAAATAGGACTTAACGGTTTGTGAATTTAATCCAAAATTTAATCCTAAGAATGAAAAACACAAGTCCTATCACTAAACAGTTCTAATAGAATCCAGGTTCGAGTGTCGACGACGTTCCAATATGGAAGGCGATGACGTCAGATGTGGTCCTTTCTCAATTGAATCACAGTTTTTGTTTCCGAATAATTCCAGAATAAATTTTCACTGAATTTCTTTCTCCCAGAATTTATAAAACAGTACACTCGTTTGGTTTTCTAGAGAATAAATTATTAAATTCCAAACACAAATGAATTTTAAAAACAACCTAGTTTCAACAATAAAATAACCTATCCGGCCTTCTAGGTATCAGGAATACAACTGAATGACGAGCGCTCAGAAAGGGTTATCTATTCACCCGAATTATCATCCCGTTCTCGCGAGACAGACTACGTGATCTAATAACACTTGAAATACGCAATAAGATATTTGCCAAATTGCACGTAGCCCTATCTAAGAACTAGACTATCACTCTAAAATAAATTTAAAAATAAAACATTGTTTATTCAGATTAACACGTAGGCCGAAAAGGACCTTGAAAACAGCCAATCGTATTAGCGTAGCGCTTACACTACCGCGGACCAAGGTAAACTAAAAATATTACTAATGTAATACGTTTTACGTCTTAGATAAACAGAATTACTGAAAAAGAATTTCGAATCCCTGCAATAATCATTACTATAAAATGTAATAAAACAAAAATAAAATAAAAAAGGATTTTAAAACTAACACACAACAATTTAATTACATATACGTAACACCTTGTTCAGCGAAGTGAATTTGTACTTTAATAACAAACTTGTCAGCAGTAGGATAGATACTTACCCTTACCGAGCGTACCTGGAAAATCTTTGAGGTACGGAAAAGAGGCCAAGAACACTCATCTGGATGCTTGCAAGGTATGGAAACCTGATACCGCAGGTGAGGATACTTTTAACGACACAGCCCTGACAGCCGATGACAATCCTCACAATGTGGGCTTTAACGACCGTCGAAAGAAAATCCAGCAAGGACTTAGTTTAGAACTGATGGATCGTTTGCATTTGGACATGTGGTTGCAAGACAAGTGTTTGCTCAACGGAGTGGATATTCGCCTGAGACTAAATCTCAGCAGTGTCGCTTTCCATTTGATGGCTCATAACAGCGAGTACAAAACCACCATCCAAGAAGCCAGACTTTATGTGCGTCGCATAGAAGTGTTACCTAAAGCGGGAAACGACATCAGTCACACATTGAGCAGAACGACCGCCAAGTATCCGATACGACGCGTAGAAGTGAAAGACTTCACCATTGCTACTGGACTCCGATCCAAGATCGAAGATCATCTGTTCCAAGGACAGTTACCCAAACGTTTAATCGTTGGCATCGTCAGTAATGCAGCCCTCAACGGAGCCCACGATCAAAATCTTTTCCAGTTTAAGCACTACAGAGTGTCCAAAATCGAAGTCAGTCGCGATGGCAAGACCTTGTGCACCAGACCCTTCGAACCTAACTTTGCCCATAAGAATTACTTGAGATCGTACTTGTCTCTGTACGAAGCTACCGGTCAGCTAGGAAACAACACCAGTCACGGTATTTCGTACGAAGATTATGTACGAGGCTACACTTTGTGGTCCTTTGATTTCACTCCAGACCAAGGCAGCGACGAGGGACATTTCCACCCTATAAAATCCGGTCAACTGCGTGTAGAACTTCAGTTTGCAGAAGCTCTCACCGAGACGGCGAACGTCATCCTGTATGCCGAATTCGATAATACCATAGAAATCAACAGTTTGAGAGAAGTCATTCTAGACTATTAGAAGCTTTGGAAGACACTTATCCCTCTTTGAACGGTAGAGAATCTTTGGAAATGGATTGGGAGGATAGCGCGAAAACAGAACTCCAAGGCCAAGACGAAGAGGACGTAGTGGTCACGTCCAGATGGCCAGAACAAGAACAACATTTAGTGTCCTGTTTTGCCAAACACCTGGCGGATAAAATTACGGAATTGAGCAAGAAAGATTGCAATGGATGCCAAAACGATCATCTCAGTCAAATTCAACACGATAAATGTCTGACGATGAGTCAAGAAGAAAAATTGGACGAGTATCTGGACGACGCTTGGAGTCTCATCTCGGAAGAAGCAGTGTTGCATGAGTGGTATAAAGGCTTGCGTGATCATTCCTGCCCTCCATTGACTACTCTGGAGATCTATCGCATCGAAGCTCTCTTAGCCCAAAGTACAGAGACGAAGCAAAGAAACGGTTACTTGTCAGAGATTTTCAAAGAAAAAGTCAGAATTGAATTGATGAGTTGTCATTACCTGTGAAAAAAAACCCAAGAAAAAATGGATACCTGGGAACTTTATTACCTTTTGAATAACAGTTCGTATACTCCTTCTTGGAATCCTATCGTGTGCGCTAAAGATGAACTACCTCATCGCAAACCTCAAGACCATCAAGCTGTCAACACGGACAACAGTCATCTCCCAGGAACTCACTGGGTCGCCGTCTACTTCCCTCAAGAGGATTGTGTGGAATATTTTGATTCTTATGGATTACCCCCTTTGGAAGACGACATCATCGACTTTATGAGAAGAAATGCCCAGACGACACGATACAATAATGTGAAATTACAAGGCACAAATTCCATGGTGTGTGGACAATATTGTGTGTATTTTCTTCATCAACGCAGTCATGGATATTCTTTAGAACATTTAGTGACTTATTTTGATAGTAACTCTTCTAGAAACGATGAGAAAGTAGATCGATGGTTTTGTGACCATTATGGCTATCTTTTGTCTTTAGCTAGGAAGCGTGGTGTACATCAATGGCCTCTTGACTTCCATCAATGGAAATCTCACATAATTTCACAACGTTGTCAACCTTGTCAAAAATAGTTTGTTTGATGTTATTGTTAACTGTTAATGGTTAATTGTTTGTTGAATAAAAATGTTATGTTTTGAAAAAAAATGTGTCTGTCGTTTGTAAAAAAAAAAAAAAGAAAATATAATAACGATAATAATAATAATAAAATAAACAATATAATTTTCAAAAAAAAAAAAAAATCTTACAAACAACACAGTGACGGACAATGCCAACAAGAACAGACATCATGAAAAGAAGGATCAAACAGCACAAAAGAAAAGGAAGAATATAGAGGACAGAAGAAGGAAAACAAAGAAGATTTCAACCAAAAGGGAAAAAAGAGGAAGCAGAAAAACAAAGAAGACTCAAAACTTAATACGATTCCGGGACCAACCATCAACAGACGAGCAGGGACGGAAGAATGTGCAGAGAAAAGATAAAAATAACTAATCAAAAAAAATTTGCCAGACAGAAAAATGTACAGAGAAAAGATATAAATAACTATTCAACAAAAATTTGCCAGACAAGCATCAAATTTGCCAGACAAGGATCAAAGCAAGGAGCAGTCCAGGTCGCTCTACCTGCTGCTCCACAAACCCCCTCCCCTGCACACACTCGCATAAACATCCTCGCTGGGACCATCAAACAGGCGCTAGGGCAGATATACTAGCAATACCTGGGTGGGATCCTGAACTCGGCAAGCCCATGCCGAGTAAAAGATTTCCTACCATGACCCCGGCATATAGGAGTTTGTATCGCAACAAAGGCAAGGGACAGTCCAGGACACACCTCACCTGCTGTCCCATAACCCCCCCCCCGACCAAAAAGCGAACGGACAAACACAAAGGCAAGGGGCAGTCCAGGCGGCTCTGCCTGCTGCCCCACAAACCCATTCCGGACAATAATGGCACAACCATTTCGAGTTGCAGTTGCTCCTCGCCACAACCAGTCGCAGAAGCACAAAAGTGCAAAGGCGACTTTAATCCTACCTGTACCTGTAGTCTGGCCGGACTTAAAAGAAAAATCTAACACCCCATGAAATATCCTGTCAGGCAAACAACTCTTCCAAACTACTAATCGTATAGTGCGGGTGGCATATCGCTGGACGGGGGTCTTTGATATGTCATCAGGGACCTGAGTATTCAGCAAAGACACTTGTCCTTCTACAAATCAGAGCCATATGCATAAATACGTTACTCAATAAAAACGACTCAAACATGGGATGGACGTCATTAATATGTCGACCAGGGACCTGATTATTTAGCAAAGACGTCTGTCCCTTCCTAAACACTGGATAGGTGTCTATGATATGTCAATAGGGACCTGATAATTCAGCATAGACACCTGTCCACCCCCAAATCAAGCCACAAGCATAAAATACGCTTATCATGAAAACGGCTCAAAACATGGGATAGAGTCCTTGATATGTCGAATAGGGACCTAACTATTCAGCAAAGACGTCTGTCCCCTCCAGTAAATAAATAGCCGTAAGCCAGGCCCTCCACCTAAATCAAACTCTTATTAAGATTTATTTTTTTTAAAAAAAATTTTAAATTTTTTTTAAAAAAAACAAACCAATAAATAAATAATCATCTTATATACCTCTATCACCCCCCCCCCCTTGCTTCTAACTAACCCACTTATACCACTTACACTCAACCAAAAGATGACAGTCACCCCAATAGAATTAGAGAGTCCCAACATCGGGACCATCAGGGCCGCCTCACAAGCCGTTCACATAATCAGATTAGGGAAGTACAATAGGGCCCCAAATAGACAATATAAGGTGGTCAAAAGCCCAATGACCATCAGGTCCCGCTGCACAAGGCGGCAAAACTACTCTAAACCAAGTGATCGGTCCCAAATAACCAAAGGTCAAACACCCAACGACCGACTGGCCCATAAAAGCAAGTACACCCAGTAAGACCCCAAAACTATCTCATATAAGGTGGTCTAAGCCCAGGACCATCAGGGCCAGTCACACAAGGTGACAAATACTGGTATCCAAGTGACTGTCATCCAAGGTTCTCTAACTAACACATAACTCCTTATCTTAATAAAAACAGCACAGAGTATCAAAATTCCTAGTCCGTGCAGGAAGACCAATTTTAGATCAATACCCCGGAAACAACGGACAACACCCTGCGGCTTGGCGCCTCCCTTCCTGGTCTACGCCACCCTTTATCTCGACAGGACACTAATAAGCGTGCAATGCGCGCACCAATAACAAACTCGCTAACAACCAAAACGTGAGTGAGTGATGGTACCACTCCACTCACCCTATGCTAGAGATAGACTGTAAAACATGAGTGTGTGCTGGGACTATCCCCACTCATATAAGTCTAACATTCAGGTAGCTTAGAACTTATTGTTCTGCTGCCTGACGGCAAAATTAACAGCACTCTTTGAGTGCATTAACGCCTGGGGAATGTGGCACAATTCCATTCCTCAAGGAAAATTAACATCCTGCGGTGCAGGAATTAACAACTGGCACATGCCCATATGTGCTCACGCCAGTATAATTTAAACAAGTAAGTAAGTAACAGTCTGGCCATAGGTCGGGGTCACACTCTTTGCCAGCACGGCTGCCGCTACACATCGCAGTGTTGGTTGTTGTAGTTGTCACATAACAAATTTAACCACCAGATCCGACCAGAGTCCGGAAGAAAGAAACATCTTAGGAGCAATACTTACAACAAAGGGCGTACTCTCAACAAAGGATTATCTACCAGCCCAGCAGACAAACAAAGGAAGGAACAACAGAAGACTTAACCTGCGAACAAAGAGCCCACCTGCAGAACAAAGAACTGGTAGGAAATCATATTAGATCCAATACTTTGTGCTGTTTTAATTTAATTAAATCTCTACTTTGAAAACTCTCCTAACCATTAGATCTACTACTCCACTCTGTTTTCTTCTTAAATAATACCACTTCTTTGTTCTCAGTTCTCATTAATATTTTGGCGCCATTTTTCTCCTTAAACAGGTGCTAGGACCCATACTAGCATTTTCCTGGACTGAGTCCTTGCACATTAACAAGCTCTAGTGAACTGCAAGATTCTTAGTTATAGGCTGGGTCGGGAATCCGGGCACATTTTCACATCCGGGTTTTTTCAGTACATATTTACGACTGCCGAGGTGAAAACAACCGCCATTGTTCTAGTGAGTTTCAATAACGTGTGGGAGGCATTTATACAACATTTTAAGATATGCCTAAGATTTGCAGTGTTGGTGGGTGCACAAACCATCAATTGCACAAGGAAAATTATTATAAACGCAGTGTGGATAAATGCACATAGGTTGAAAAATATTCAACTTTTAGTGCTTATTTATCAAGGTTTAATAGGACAATTAAAGAATAATAATAATGGAAAAATATATATTAATGAAAACTTTAAAAAATAATTAGGATCACGGGTAATACCGACTGAAGATTTCAGATTTTGATATAGTTTAATTAAAAAAAATAGTTTTAAGAAAAAAGTGTACAATTACTTCAACAAAATATTTCCTTAAAAAGAAAAACTTATCAGGTGTATCTGTAAGATAGTAGCAAACATCAGGACATGTAACTTCTTTTTGGGCACTAGACAGATGCGTCCCCCCACCCACTTATCAAAAAAAAAGGAAAAGTGTTTTATGTGTTCTTGTAACCCCATAAGGTGTGATGCATTGATTTCTTTTATATACAGAATTTTGATCAAAATTTATTTAATAACAAATTTTTGATGGGCTATTTTTTCCTAGTGTGTCTAAAGGGTCGCTCATCTGATCTAGGTTTCAATCTCCTGGTTGGAATCCCTCCCCTTTTAATCTCCAGTAACCTTTGCTAAGGGTCCCCTATGTCCTGTGTATGCTATATGTGTATTTGCTATATTGTTTGCTTGCTATAGATCTGTGTGTAAGGACAGCATTAAATCAAATCTTTCTTCCCAGATTCTCTCCTAAGTTGTATCATATATGTTTTATACAAAAAAAAAGAAAATTTTATTTCTAGGAAATGCTAAATTTCCATTTTTTGAATTTCTCCAATTTGGAATTTTTATTTTTGAATGAGACGCGGATGCTATTACAAAATAAAAATAAAATCCAAGTGTCTTTCTGTGTGTGCTGTTGTGAGACACTTCTCATTTTTTACCTGGATAAGTTCATGAATGAGAAGGCTATGCATAACTTAAGGAGCCGCATTCTTTATATTCATTTATCATGCTTCCCTTATTTTGTAGGCATAGCCTTATATAACATCTTGAATTTTGTTTTCATATGACCAAAGGGCTTAATTTTTCTAAAAACCTTCAGGCCATTTTGTTGGGTTATTTACCAAAATATCTGCTGGAAATTTACAAGGATAATCATTAATTTCCACAACTTCAAGTTTCTGTAAATATCGTGCTATCCAGCGTCTCTTTGTAACCATAAGACATTTCAAGAATGGCCAACTGATCTTATGATCCTTGCATTTATATTAATCATTTTATAAATGAAAAGTGTACAATATACAAACTATATAACAAAAACAGTCTTCAAACTACCTTGACACTAATTGGTGCATATTGTCGTGTACACATACATGTACGTGACACGCACACACCACTAACACACTTATCAACCTAAAATATATTACGTCTATAACAATAATCGACAGACACACATTCGTGGTTTTATATCCTGCTTGAACAGAAGACTATGCAGCACTTCTGAACAGAAAACAGAAATAATAAACAAAACATAGGTAAACTGAATCGGCTTGCAAATATCGACCATAACTAATGCTACCGTACTGTTACTAAGCAATTGTTTTCACCTCCGCAAGATGGCGGAAAGTAGGTCGCTAAGCTTGTGACGTCATGCCGACCCAACCTATAGGAAAATAAATCCGCTACTTCTATACTTTCCTGTCACTAAAAACTCTCCTTAAAACAGGTACTAGGAATCACACTACTAACCAGTGGCGTAGCGAGGGTACTTAGCGCCCGGGGACAAAACATAAACTTGGCGCCCCCTTACTTAGCGCCCGGGGACAAAACATAAACTTAGCGCCCACCTCGAGTACATCTGAGATAACGAATAGTTGTATTTTCCTCATTTTGGCGCCCCTGGCACATGGCGCCCGGGGACAACTGTCCCCCTCCCCGCCCTCAGCAGCAGGAAGGGTGAGCAGACCACTATTATAATTAAGACAAATTTTAGTGATAATTGAGGCAAGTGGTCTGTTCGACTGCCGTACCGCGAAATCATTTGTCTTAATCATCAGGCAAATATATTCATTACCAAATGTCTGTCCACCCCCACCCCCCTTGCTGCGGTGGACCCTACAACTTGGTTTCGAGCAAATTTTGCATTATGATTAAGACAAATGTGTAAGGTTCGACT